>CAUYQG010183511.1:0-18596 GCA_963574415.1 Tarsius wallacei
TGGGCAGCCTTGTCTTGTTCCAATTTTCAGGAGAAATGTTTCCAATTTTGGTCCCATTAGCAATATGTTGGCTGTGGGTTTATCACAGATGGCTCTTACTATTTTGAGATATATTCCCTCTGTACATAGTTTTTAAAAAAAAAAAAAAAATTTTCAAAACACTGTTCAGAGTAATCAAAAAAGTTATAAACAAATGGGAAAATTTTTCATGCTCATGGATTGAAAGAATGAACATTGTTAATATGTGCCTCCTATCCAAGATAATCTACAGATTCAACACAATACCCATTAAATTACCAACATCATTCTTCTCATACCTGAAAGCAACAAAACAGAAATTCATATAGAAACACAAATTACCATGAACAGCCAAAACAATCCTCAGCAAAATAAACAAAGTGGAAGGTATCAAATTTCTGGACTTTAAACTTTAATATAAGGTTACAATAATAAAAACAACTTGGTATTGGTACAAGAACAGGCATATAGGCTAATGGAACAGGATAGAGATTCTGGAAGTCAAACCTCAATTTCTTAGCCAATTCATCTTTGACAAAGCCTCTGCCAGCAACCACTGGAGAGAGGGGAAAATATTCAGTAAATAGTGCTGGAAAAACTTGTTGACCAAAAGCAGAAGAATGAAACAGAAACACTACCTATCACCACACACAAAAATCAACTCTAAATAGATCAAAGAACTAAACTTAAAACCTCAAACTATAAGAATCTTAGAAAACACAGGAGACATTCTTACAAAAATTGGAATAGGCAACCAATTCCTAATCACAATCCTAGATGCCTATGCCACAAGATAAGATAGACAAGTGGGACTTCGTCAAACTAAAAAGCTTCTTCAAAACAAAAGAAACCATCAAGAGAGATGGGAAACAGCCCACAGAATGGAAAAAACATTTGTCAACTGTATATCTGACAAAGGCCTAACATCCAGTATCTACAAGGAACTCAAATGTGCCAAATGGAAACAAACAAAAATCAGACCTATTAAAAACTGTGGAAAATATATAATAGACACTTCTCAAAAGAAGACATACGAGCAGACAACAGATACATGAAAAAATACTCAGTCTTTCTAATCATCCAAGAAATGCAAATCAAACCCACATTGAGGTTTTCGCCTAACTCCTGTCAGATGGCCATCATCAACAACTCAAAAAAACAACAGATACTGGAGAAGTTGTGGAGAAAAAGGACTGCTTCTACACTGTTGTTGGATGTATATATCAGTTCAACTTCTCTGAAAAACAGTGTGATGATTTCTAAAAGATCTAAAATCGACCTTCCATGTGACCCAGCAATTCCCCCCTTTGGGAATCTAGCCAGAGGAACTCAAATCATTCTACAAAAAAAACCCCTGCACACACGTGTTTATTTAAGCACTATTCACAATAGCAAAAACATGGAACCAACCATGCTGCCTGTCAAAGATGGACTGGATTTAAAAAAAAAAGTGGTACATATACATAATAGAATATTATGTAGTCAAAAAGAAGGACAAACATATGGACTTTGCAGCTATAGTTTTATAGTCTTTTAGGATTATTCATTTCTCCTGATAAATTGCCCTCTTTATTATTATAATGCATTTTTCATCTACAGTAATATTCTTTGCTAAAATCTACCTTGTGTGAGTTCAATATCACTGGTCTAGCTCCCTTTAGTTTGATGTAGTTGTGGTATATCACTTTCCATTCTTCCACTTTTAAGTGTTTGTGGATTTATTATTTAAAACTAGTTTCTAAAGGTGACAAAAAGTTGAATCTTGCTTTCTACTATCAAATTTCAAAATATCTAGCTGATAAGTTTTTGTTTATATTGCACATATTAAATATGATTATTGATAATTATCATGTTCAGGGGTTTGAGGTGGTCCTAGCTAATAAGCTTCCCAGGATTGACTTATCCCCTTTGGTCTGATTAGTGTCAAAGATTAGTCTTAAGAGTCTTAGACAACATTTGATGATGTGGCAGTCTATTGTGAAGCAATTTTACACGATGGATAGATAGTGGGAACTGGCTGATGGTCTGATGTTTACTTGATCCAGAGTGTCTTAATCTTGAGACCTATCTTGGAGTACAGAGGGTTTTCCTCTTTTCTTACACCTGTATTCAGTCCAGGCGAGTTATCAGGTGTTTTTTTCATCATGGGAGTTTAAGCTATTTTTTTAAATTTTTATTTCATCTTGTCTAGTGTTTTGAAGAAACTATTTCATAAATTGTTATGTTTAAATTTGGTTCAAGCAGCAGCATATATCTAGACTCTATTACTTTATCCTGTTCATAGGTGGATGTCAAGTTAGACAATGATTTAAAGCAGCTATTAGAAATTTATTTATGCATTCAAATTAATTAATGGGCATAATACAAGAACACATAGGAATCCTAAACTAAGAAACGAAAACTATATAAAACACCTAAATAAAACTTTTAAAACTAAAAAATTCAGTATTTTTTAAAGTTATCTGGATGGCATTAGGTTGGAGAATACTAAAAAGAAGATCAGGGAACTTGATCAAATATAACACAAGAACAGAGGAAATATGTTTGAAAACAAAGTGCAGGATCTCAATGACTTGAAGTACTATGCCAATAGGCCTTAAATATATGTACTATTTCTTTGTATGCAATTTAAAAATATGAAGCTATACATTTAAAATTTACAAATATGGGTAGAATGCCAGGATTTTCTATGCTATTACTTTTCTTGGGTGACATTGAGAAGTTACTATAACCTGTTCTTACAAGTAACATGTACTGACAAAAATGATTAAAATGTGATAATTTATAATGTGTATAATTTGGGTGCATATATTTATCTTTGAAATCATCATAACTCACAAATGCAACATTTAAATGATCTGTACCTTTGAACATTCAGAACATGGAGCTCAAGTACTTCATTAAGAAAATAAATGCCTCTTCTTTAATGTTTTTGAACATAACTTTAGGATCAAATTATTTTGCATGTGTTGAAAGAAACAGATCTCAGTGAGAATGCACGATTCATATGAGTTTCAAAATTAAGAAAAACATTCCAATGCTTCTGGAATAAAAGGATTATTCCCATTAGTTGCCCTTTTATTCAAAAAACAATAAACTTTCTGTGGATTTTGTAAAGTGTATAGATTATTAAAAATTTAGATAGTTTCAATATTGACTGCAGAATTGATCACTCTGAAAATGATTATGGAGCAATTGTCTTAAATTTAAATCCTGCAAGGGTTATGATAATTTCCAAGCACGGCACATTGATAAATACTGGTACAATCTGCATTATAAATTAAGGTAAATGTTATTTACTTCTGTGTTTACTATTTTACTCCTGCACATATTCTACACATTTATATTCCTTTAGCATATATTTAAGCATTAAAATAAGTTTTGCTTAGATTTGCCAAGATTATAATTATTTAAAGAAAGGAAATTAAAGACAATTAAAATGTTATATTGTAGATTTTATGAAACGAGTGGACATTACAAAACTAATATTGAAAGGTGGATAGAATCAGAATTATCAAAACATAGTAAAGTATTTGAAGCTTAAGTGGACATGAGTGTTAATAAAAAAAACCAAACAAGTAAAAAAACCCAAACTGAAAGAATACTGCTATGGTTTGAATGATGCCGTCCCTGCAAAATTCATGTTAACACTTAATCCTAACTGGAACAATATTGGAGATGCGGCATTAGGCAGACAATGAGATTGTAACCAGTATAAAAGGATTCAAGGAAGCACTCTTGTATCCCTCTTACACATGAAGACATACTGTTCCTCTCCTCCAGGGGAAGCAGGAAAAAGGCACCTCTTGGAAGGTGAAATGCCAGTTTGGAAGGCCCCTCACCAGACACAGAACCTGTCAGTGCCTCAATCTTAGACTTTCAGACCTCCAGAACTGTGAGAAATAAATTTCTGTTCTTTATAAAGTATCTATTCTAAGGTATATTGTTATAATAGCACAAGCAGACTGACAGATACCTATGAAACATATTTGGAATGAAGAATTGATAGATCTTAATAACTCAAAAATGAGACATAAATTTGAGATAACATTTCAGGTTTTATATGATGGAGACTAGGAAAATGGAGATGAAAATCACCGATATAGGGACATTAATAGGATTTCAGTTAAATGGGATTATGCTTTAGTTTTACATATTAATTGAAAATTTACTTTGTACTGAAATAAATGGTCGCTCTTGCTATTTTAGTATGAGGAATGATTAAATATATCTTTCAGCTCTAGAAACTAGATATAGGAAAAAAATGTAAAAATGTAGAACATCAAATTATAATGGTTTTGATTTTGAAGTAATTGTTGAAAATATTTAGTTGAAGTCATTCATTGAACAGGAAGTCAAGAGTGTCAGGAATTTTAAATGATGCTTCTCAAATCCACAAAAGGAGACATTTACAGAACTGAGACTGTAGCCAAAATCTGTACTCTGAGATCAGAGGTATTCCTTCACTCTTGTGCTGTTTTCCAAACATTACTTGTGCAAGTAATGACTTAAATATCAAGTTAGTGTCTCTGGATTCTGACTATATTTTGTTCTGTTTATTCAAATTAGATTTTTTAAAGTTTAGCATTGATTAATGACAAATATTTTATATTCTATAGATGCTTTGTGATTTAGAAAATTTGGTACAGCTTAAAAAACAGCTACTTTAAACTAATTTATCAAGTTTCAAAACAATGGACAAAGGAAGCTCTAGTTACATAAACACATATATTTAAATATTTTAAGAACAAAAATGATTCAATTTTGTAAAACATATGTTTTTTCATTACAAACAATAATGTCAAATTGCTTGCTTTTTACTGTTCATCGAGTAATTTCTATAACTTGAGGGCAAATATACGTTTATATATTTTTGAATAATTATGAAGCAGAATATTTAGTTTTACAGCATAATATTCTTTTAAAATCTGTATGGCATAAATGATAAATGTGTAGCATAATGGGCCAATGCAAAGAAGATTCAAGTAGCTATATATTTTTTCTTTTACCAGGATGTTCAGTGCACATCCTTTTAAATCAACTCCTAATTAAAATATTCTCTCTGAACACTGTAAGAATACAATAAAAATTCAAAGGTAAGACTTAGCTGCAGCATATTAAATGTTCCAACGTGTTGCAAAAAGTAATAGTAAAGTACCTTCTAATTTCAAACACTCTATATTATTATTTGAATTACAATATAGTAACAAGATATTGTGTCTCCATTAATATATCTTAAAATTTAAGAAAGCTAGTGGAAAGTAGAGAATCAGAGTACTATCTCAGCAGCCAGATCATCAGGCTTTGAGTCATGCCTCTGACACTTTCAAATTGTGTCACCTTGGGACAATTGCTTTAGTTCTGCCTGTTTCCATATTTTCATCTGTTAAGTAAGATTGATAATTTGATAATACTACTACCACCCAAATATGATTTCTGTGAGATTTAAGTAAATTAATATGTGCTAAGTGCTTAAAACTGTACCAGGAAAAGAGCATGGTTTAATTATTAGCTACTAATGTAACTTTTTTTCTGTACATACTGATGCTATGTTTTTATCCTGTTTATAGTATAAAGTGAAAGATTTGGAAGGGTGGAGTAATGTGATAAGACTTTATATCAGTAACTGAAAATATGTTTAGTACTATCTTCAGAGCCACTTGGCAATTTTCCAAAATAGCTTCAACACTGCCTTTACCAAAATAAGAGTTAAGACATAATTGCAAAACTCGTGTTAATGATATATCCTGAATGAGCAAGATTTATCTTTACACAGATAAAATAATTTGATCTTAAAGTTACGTTAAAAATATTTTGAGACATTTATTTTCTTAAAGATGCCCTATGTTCTGAATGTTTATACATATGAATAATTTATTTGTCACAGTTGTAGGTAATGGGAATTTAAAAGATGAGTATATATGTCCAAATTATACAAATAAGAGTTACATGTTTTTTCATTTCAATACATATTACTTGTAAGTACAAAAATACAGAATAGTAATTTCTCAATTTCATACAAGCACAACAATAGTATAGAAAACCCTGGCATTTTACACCTATTTGCAAATATTTAATTTATAGCTTCATAATGTAAAAATAAATTTAAAACTATATATTTATTAATAATTCACTATGTGCAAGATAATATGGTAGAAAAATTCAGTGTTAAAAATGTTACCAACAAATGTGCAATAATATAATATTGTGAGAAACATTACTTACATTTAGGACATTTATGCCCATCTCATCACCTCAAAATATTTCTATAAACTTGAAAAAATAATTATCTATTTCTAATGATTTTTACAAAGATGTGTATTATTTTAAATGTCCCTCTTAAACAGGTACATTTTTGTAATTTTATAAAAGCACTGTGTGTCTTTTATGTTTCTACTTACATAGTTTAGATAGTTTCAGTGGAAATTATTAACTATTTTAGGTTTTAGGTTGTTTATTTAATTATATCTGAGACCAAAACTAAATGGTTATGTACCTGCCTATTTAATTATATTAAAATTTCAAAACTTCTAGCAGTGCTTGGCCCATAAAAGACTTCCAAATAATCCAGTGCTTTACTCAATCATCTCAAAAAATAGAACATTATCTATAGTTATAATCTGTATTTTGAGTATCATGTGTATATAGTTACAACTGACGCATCAACCTATTTAACAGGGATGTATTTTTATTTGTTTGTTTTTTCGCCACATGGTAAAGGAGGTAGAAATTGCAGGGTAGATAAGCTTCAAATATCAAGATTCAACAAGCACAATAAAGGGAAAAGCATCAATATGTTTTTTTTCAGAATTTTAATCCCTGCCAAGAGTGGTTTGAATTTATGTGCCAAAGAATTATTTATAGAGGGAAGTAATAAATTATTATCTTGTAGCATTTTATTTTTTGGTGCTTGTGAATTACACGGCATTTAGTTGGTTCAAGAGAATGATTTAATTTTTATTTCTCAGTCACTTGGTATTATATTTTATAAGTTTTCTTCTTTTTGTATGTGTGTTCAGATAATATAAACATACAAAGTTTAGGTACACAATTAAATTAACTACATTTATTTATAACTAGCATTATTTTTTCCATATAAGTACTTTAATGGGTAAATGTATTTATTCTTTTGAGCAACATTATGGGTGACATTTTCTAAAACCTTTGCCTTTAGAAAAATATCATCCTTTGTCAAATTTAACCAGGTAGAAAATTCTAGGGTCACAGAATATTTTCCTCAGACTTCTATACATATTTATATATTATTTTCTACATTTCAATAAATAAGAAGTCCGTAAACATCTATTACTCTGTCCTTTATAGGTATAAAAACAAGTTATCTTTCTCTAAAATTTTTGCTTTATAAAAAATTTTTGCTAACAGATGTACAATTTTAAATATCATCTTCCATTTTAAAATAAAGGCTTTAAACTCTATGAAAGCTACCTTTGAATCTGAGATTATTCTAAGTTTAAAAGTCTGATTAATAGTTTCTTCTTTCTATTAATAAACTTTTAGCAAATAAAAAATAGAATTTTCCAATTGTTATGATTGCTCTTATTATTAATATGTTACTATTAAAGTTATGCAACTAGGATTTTATAAATCATGATTGCAACATTAATATATTCAAAAAAGAAATGATAAAACTAAAATGGAAGTAGAAAGTGAAAGGTAAATTAATTACTTCATCTTCAACAACTTAGAAAATAATTTTGAATGTTAATGAGAGCATTTTATCACTTTTTTCTTTACCTAAAGTTTATTAAATGTCAGATAATATACTCCAGACACTATTAAAGCACTGAGACAACACAGCTGCCTAAAAAACAAGGCATTTGATCTCAGTGTTCAACTTCCAGTGGGGAGGAGACAGACAATAAACACATTAGAAACAATGACAACAACAAAATGGTATTTTCAGATATAAATAAAAAAATAGGAGTAGCTTAGTTTTCTCCTCGAAGAGCAGTTTTTATATATTTAAGAATAGGCAAGATTTGGGGGTTATATAATTTCTGAAACAACAGCAGTATAATTGAGGCTTGCTAAATGGAGAGAAAATAAAATATCTTTTAAAATGAAAATGAAAAATAATTTTTATGTGTGAAGTAATAACATTGATTTGCTCTTTCATTTTATTCTTTTATATATCTTATATAATTGAGCAATACACATTCTATAAATTATTTTAGTTAAGAAGTGAGAAGCAAAACTACCGTAGTTCCTTCTATGTTTGATTAATTGCCTTTTATTCAGTTTGCATACAGACACACAGTCTCCTTTAGGAATGCACTCTGATTAAAACCTTGTGTATGATCACAAAGTGTGGTAGAGCTTTCAGAAAATAGTTCAGAACTCAGGAAACATTAATTCTTTCAAACATAGTCTTTGTTATGTAGAGGGAGGGTAATGAATGACTAACATTTCTCTGCCTATAATGATTTTATGACCTACATTTTTAACAATTTTCTTAATGGATAATAATTTCAATAAAATTATTCTCCAGGAAAAGCCCATAGATATAGTAACATTACTAATCCAACTTATGATATGATATTGGCATAAGGAGATGCATTTTTATTATCAATTTCATTTAAAAATAAATATAAAGGCCACAATTCAAAGTTAATAATTTTGTAATTGTTAGCCTCAAGAATTACTAGACAATAAATGTTTATTTGACTAAATCTGAGTTGAAACTATAAAAGATGTAATTAATTTAGTATTATGTATTCTGCTATCTATCTGGATACTGAATGTCATTTTCTTTGGACCTACTGAAGATTTACTAACTGTGAGAGTTTGGATCTGGGACTAGATTGAAAGGACAATGTGACTTTCTGCTGCAACACTGCTATCATCTAGATAGGAGTGACATGAGCATGGCATCAGCCACCTGCCTGAAGACGAAATGGGGCCAATTGGCACATGTACAATATAGGCTTTTAAAGCTCATTAGGAAAAGAGCTGGCAAGCAGCAGCAATTTTCCCTGATAAAAATCCCTTGATCTTTTAAAAAAGAAATGTCTTTTAATTGTATGTAGGAGTTCAAATGGACCACAAACCACCATAGTATATCAAATCTCTATACAATCTTACTACTGTTTAAGTGTAGCATTTCCATTACTTCTAATTTAGTTAATTACACTTTACCTACCTAAATTCCCATGGCAGTTTTCACTGGTTATAACGGTTAATTGCCTTGTTCCAAAGAGGCATTATTGTGAGCTGTTAAACTACTGTTCTTAACTTTAGAATGGTCACTTTTAATTTTGCTTGGAATAGGTTCCTGGGTCTGCAACTTAGAAGCCATGTAAGAAGCTAGCATTTGTATGTTTAAATTTATTTTTTAACATGTCAATTAAGATGTATACTAGTTCTTGAAGTGTTGTATCCATTGTCACACTATTTTAAATAAAGGTAATATTATTTAAGTTCCGATATTTTCTCTTAACTTGGAAGATAAATGTATTCTCTACGTGTATAACTGTAACAAACATTCAAGAAACTACATACCAAATAAAAATGTTTATTATAGATTATAGCATAGATCATAAGCAGAATGTAGGGTAAAGGTAATCCGACACAGATTATAATTATTACATGTTAAACATAAATGGGACACACATTATATAAATGATGATATTTCATTTTTATATAAAAATCAACTACAAAATATTCTGGGAAGAAGGACTTAGAGCCTATAATACTGAGTGATCTATCACAGAAGCAAAGAACTGAGTACCACATGATCTCACTCATAAGCAGACCTTGAACAATTATCATAATACTATAAGGGATTGGCAGTAGTGGGAAACTGCCAGGGGAGGAGGGGTGAGATTGGCAGTAGTGGGAAACTGCAAGGGGAGGGGGGTGCAAACCTCATCAACAAGGGTACCTGCATAATAAACATTTGTATACCTAACCCTGAAATGCACTCCACATCTTTAAAATTAAAAAATATATATTCTGGCAGTCAAATGTAGAAGACAAAAATTGAACTATAAAAAATAAAGTGAACCTCAAGACCACTCTTAAAATTCCTTAGCCCATTCTGATGCAGATAAATTTTTTTTCCACTCCTTTAGCAAGAAGTCTCAAAGAGCATAGGAACAAGTGGTGTCTAAATTCTGGAAGCTTTGAACAAAAGCTGATGATTCACCTCCTTCTTCAAAGCTTCCAGACACTGTTTTCTTTTTTGCTGCTGACTAGACACTATTTTGTTGGTGCCTGGGGCACAGATATCTACAAACACATTTTTAACAAAGGGAAGACAACTTCTTAATTAAGAAGGGGGATTTTTGTGGGGATTTCTGGCAGCTCTTCTATTGTATCTCCCAATAGGTTAAGAAGTGCAGTTTCAGCTATCCCTACTCTCAATGCCATTTAGCTGAATACTTAACTTTCTGTCAACTCCCACAGCAAACTTAACAAGCAATCATCTTTCACTCCACAGCAGTTCTTCACATTTCATATTTTAGCCAATTAATCTCAAATTAATATAGACACATTTATCCAGCATTCAGACAACTCACATCTCTGTCTCCAACCTTGTTGACTACCACTTTCATACTTCAAACCCTTGAAACCATGGACTGCCTCTGATCTTCCAGGCAAGAAGTAATTGTTCCTTTTTAAAAAGTTTATTTTTAATTATTTTGGATACATAATTGATGTACATGTTTATGGAGTATACATATGATATTTTGGTACAAGTATACAATGTTTGATGATCAAATCAGGGTAATTGGGATATTCAAATTGCAAGCATTTACCTTTTCTTTGTTAAGAACACTCCGATTTTGCTCTTAGCCATTTTGAAGACAACAAATTATTGTTAATAATACTTTCCTGATTGTTCTCCTAAACACCAAATTTTATTGTTTCTACCTAACTGCATTTTTGTGCCCATTAACCATCTTCTCTTTATCTCTACCCCAGACTACCCTTTCCAGACTATTCTATTCTCAATATCACAATAGCCAAGGATGGAACCAATTCAAGAGTTTAGCATTGGAAGAATGATTTCTAAAATATGGTACATACTAGTATTATTATTCAGCCAAGATCAGAAGGAAATCATTTCATTTGCCACAACATGGATGAAACTAGAGGACATTATGTTGAATAAAACAAGCCAGATACAGAAAGACAAATGTCATATATTCTCATTACTATGTGGAAGCCGACAAAAAAAATGTAATCATTCTTTTTTTTTGTCTCCATTGTGTTTCTTTTTATGTTTCACAATATGATTCTTCTGCCTTATATTATTTGTTTATAAACCTTATCTCCCCACCTAAGCTTATCTCTCATGGGCCAATTATGTCCTCATTTTTCTCTAATAGTCACTGACTCCTATTAATAAATTAATTACTTTTTCTCAATGTTTTTAATGACATGCTTCATCCCAAGTATGTACTAAATTCTAATTCTGAGATATGGCGATCTTAGAATTGGTTTTAAAATATATGTAACAACATATGACTACCAGCTTTTAGAAAGTAAATTTCTTTTTCCAGGCAATCCTGGAATCAGCAATTATCAAATTTTTATAAGGTAAAGATATTTACTCAAAAAAAAGTATGTCATTAACGGTTTTATTGAGGAAGTAGGAATAAATTTCTAGCCAGAAGCAAATGATTTAAGTCAAAACTCAAAACTGAGCAGTCTTTTCAAGTCATACCTTTTTCCTGGCCTTTCTGTCATAAATTTTTCTGTTTGGTTCTCCTGAACTCACTTGGGTTAAAGTACCTAGGAGACTGATTTTGACATGGATACTAGCTTGCAGAAAGTATACTTGGGAGTGCTTTCAGAGAAAGAGGAGAGACTAGGCCAAGACATAAATTGAACAGCAATTCAATCCCAATGAAGGTTTCAACTAGGTCAAAATTCCACTTGAATTGGAATGATCTTTAAAGTTTCCCTGAATTGAAGCAAAGGTAAAGAGATGTTGTATTCTTCATTCAATTTGTTATTACAGAGCAGGAAAAGGACATAAAGGAAGAAGATAGGAACTCTTTTCGGGAGGAAATAATAACCCGCAAAGGAATCAGCAGTCAAAACCCACAGCTAAACAAAAGAATGCCTCTATTTTAAACCATCCATCAGCAGCACACCATGGCATCCATAACATCCTCTCTACCTACATAAATCTTCCTCCCATCTCCTGACCTCACCCCTTTAAGATTTGAGACCTGGGTTTATCCACATCTCTATCAATTCTGGAAACAGGCTGTTTGGGATCCTTTCTCTCTCTTTGTGTCTCCCCACACAGGTCTCTCCAGTGCCTTCAAGCTGGAAAATGCCTTCATGATGCTAGTAATACTTTATTTCACTTTATTAATAAGCTTGTGCCTAATGACACTATCGGTGGATAGGGTAGATTATAACTTGTACATTACATTTACTTTTTACATGTAGCAATTTTTTTCAAAAATGGAATTTTTATTTGTTTCAAAATTCTACTAAATAGCTTTCATTTTATATTTTATTGGATATAAATATCTAACATGGAAAGATAAAGAATGAGTGCTAAATCTGCACTTTTTGCATCTCATTGTAAAAGAAAGCTGAATGTTTGAAAGAATCTCCAGGATAACATTGGGACTCAGGATGGTAGAAGTCAATGACTTATATGAGCAACAAAGCCAAAACAATGAAATAATAAAAGTCTACTTATGTAAAAAAAAAAATAGCGTTTTCCTGAAAATCTAAATGCTAAACGTTTATTTGCATTTATATCATAAGAACATAAATTCTAAACTAGTTCTTAGTGCAAGAGATGTGGTATAGGAAAATTAATTAAACTAGATAATAACTAAAAATGAAGCCAGTTCACACAATATGCTAACTGAACATTTCTATATGAAAGCAGCAAATTGAAGTAAAAAGATGTCACAAATGATTGCCATAAAATATTAGATAGAATTGGTCCAGAAATAGGACTGAAAGTAAATTGTTTGCAAAGAGGCCATGAAAGACAGTTTATTATAAAGGAATACTGACTATACACAGTAAGCCATGAAAATTTAAGTGGATCAGTGATGCTTTGTGCCATACAGCAGTTGATCTACCAACCAAGCTGGAGTGTGCATTCTAGCAAAACCAGGAGCTGAGTGTGTGTGTGTGTGTGTGTGTGTGCACGCACGTGTGTGTGTGTGTGTACCATTTCAATGCCAGAGCAGCCTTACTGTTGAAATACCTCCTCAACTACCCTCACATCTACTAGTGAGATTTACTCTGAAAAAAAAAATTTCCATTCGATTTCATAATGCTTGGGAAACCTCAACCTCAAGTTTCATGAAATTTGATAGCATATCTCAGGTAAATCAGTAGATATGCTGTGACAATTTTGTCTCCATTGTGTTTCTTTTTATGTTTCACAATATGAATCTTCTGCCTTATATTATTTGTTTATAAACCTTATCTCCCCACCTAAGCTTATCTCTCATGGGCCAATTATGTCATTCAAGATGCAACTTTAATTGAGCATTTACATATGATCCACTGCCTCAATTTAGGCAGTGGATCATATATAAATTTAGGCAGTGGATCATATATAAATACTCTATTAAAATCGCATCTTGAATGAAATACCATCTTTAGTAATGAGTTACTCCAACAGAGTATTTTAGAATTCAGATGTAAAGGAAAAAAATAACTATTTGTCTCTTAAAAAAGGATGGGTTACATTATTTTTTGAGAGAAATCTAGTCTTGGTTACTTTCACTGTTTCTGTCCATTTCTTGTTTTTGCAAGTTTTTGTTGCATGTCTTTCTCTAGCTTGGAGGTTAGTTTAACCCTGAAGATTTTAATGTAACACTCAGCACAAATGTGCTATAAGATGTCCCTTAAATAGACTGATCCTACTCTTTTGTGGATGTACTCAACCTTGCATTTTTTTTTGAGAGACACGGCCCTTTGCTTTCCTGTTCCTTGATATCACATTGAACACCCAAGAGTAAATGTTTAGCACCAACCATCTGGCTCTTTTTGCCTAGCAAATAACAAGCCACACTTCCCCTTTGAATCTCTTTTAAGGCTTGAAATATTTTTAAATTTTAATATTTAAAACAATACACATTGTAGCTGTTGTCACAGTAAATTACCCTAATACAATAGACACTAAGAGTTTACTTGAACTATTATTTACATTTGTAGGCCTATATTATATTAGCTAATATAATAAAATGTATTAACAACTTCAGAGACAGGAAACATTTTGCCTGTGCGTGTGCATGTGTGTATGTGTATGTGCATATGGTAGCAATTATTTACACTATATGTATAACACATTTATAACAATGATTTTAGGTTTATTAAATTCCAAAGCATAAACAGTACCAAAACTACTCAGTTATTTAAGAATCAATTCATTATTAAATTTATTTTATTCGGATTCATTTTTTTAAACCATTCCAGTGTAACTTAGGTCTCTAAAAGACTTACTAGAGTTTTGGGGGGAAATTTTCATTAATATAAGAATTCTAGTTTTGTTTTCCTACTGGATCAAATATTATTCCTCAAAAATGTGTATCCATATATACATTCTCCACCATAAACAAAAGTATTTGTTACAACCCCCACAGGTATCTTACCTGCACTCATAAGTCCATCTGCATGGCCACCAAATGTTTACATTAAAGTCACTCTTCCACTGCTTCAACCTATGCCTTCAGATAAGACTCTAGTCCTTGTTGAGCAACATAGCAGCTGATATATCCTATCCCGCCAGGCCCTACAACTCCTTGGAGAAGTAAGTTTCTACTGATTTACCTGAGATATGCTATCAAATTTCATGAAACTCATAATGGTTGAGGTTTCCCAAGCATTATGAAATGGAATGGAAATTTTTTTTTCAGAGTAAATCTCACTAGTAGATGTGAGGGTAGTTGAGGAGATATTTCAACAGTAAGGCTGCTCTGGCATTGAAATGGTACACACACACACGTGCGTGCACATGCACACACACACACACACACACACACACTCAGCTCTTGGTTTTGCTAGAATGCACACTCCAGCTTGGTTGGTAGATCAACTGCTGTATGGCACAAAGCATCACTGATCCACTTAAATTTTCATGGCTTACTGTGTATAGTTAGTATTCCTTTATGATAAACTGTCTTTCATGGCCTCTTTGCAAACAATTTGCTTTCAGTCCTATTTTTCACTCTACTCTTAATTCTCTCTGGGGCAGAGAGGGGAGGTTGACGCCTGAAAGAATGGATTTTACAAGTCTCTTTGTAAGCTGACTTACAACTGGATTCAGTTGATGGGAAGCATTGGCAAGAGAGTTGATAAGGCAGAAGAGAGAAATTTGATATATCTTGCTCTCTCAGCTTTGGGGGGGCATCACCCTAAGTAGTGGCTGTGTTTTCAATCTGTTTTCAGAACTTGATGAAGAACCCCTATTTTGATGGACTCAGCTCTGCCAGGAAGCCCCTGTTGTGACTCGAGTATTCACCAAATGATTTGAGTTTTGGGGCACAAGATGATAGTATCTTCCTGCTATTGTTAATTTGGGGTCTGCCTCACCACTGCCAGTTCTAATTTTCAATGTGTTCATCACCTATGTATCCAATCCCTTATATTTAATTATTTCTGTTTGAAATATCAAGAATGATTTTCATTTTCTGTTGGACTCCAACTTAAAAAAAAACACACACACACAGTAGTGTGCTATAAATGTCTAACAATCAATTCTACTGGAGTATAAATTTTTTTTTAATTTACTTGTATAATTTGTCAATTTTCATTGTAGAAATACTCTCACTATGGCCAATATAAGCTACTAAACTAATAACATAAAACTGGTCTTGGAAGAGGGATGAACACAATCAGTTCTAGTGACCCTGTGTGAGTCAGATCCAACGCTCCACTGTCACACTATAGTTACCAGTTATGTTTGTGTTATCAGATTATTCCATCTTCTAGACAGTTCTGAATTTCAAGAACTGAAATTGTTGCAATATTTTAAAAATCTTCTAATAGGTTTCTGTCCTCAATGTAAATGTAGATGACAAATAGACACTTGGCTAGGAGTTACAGTTTATCTAACTCTAAACAACAGATTTTCTCAAAGATCAGAGCAACACTATTACCCTTTGTATAAGCAATGCATCAGTACTTATGACAACTCCATTTTATTGGTTCATCTTAAGAGAAAGCAAACTAGAGAAATTATGGCTTTTTTCTGACTTTGAAATTTGATTAAAACAAAATTGAGAAAAATTTTTTCAAGTTGATTTTTAAATCATAACATTATTGTCAACAGTTACATTTAATATCATGTTTTAAGAACTGTGTATAAATTAATTAATATTAGTATAATTAATATATTAAATTAAAATAATATATCTTAAATAATATATGTATATTAAACTTTAAAAATTTTAAATTTGGAAGTACAATAATTATCAACAACACTACCCCAAGAGAGAAAACTTTAGTTGAAAGCTTTTCTTTTATCATGAACTGTGCTAAGTACATTTGCATGCATAATCTCAAATCCCTTTAATAATCTTGTGAAGCAAATACTTTACCTCTATTTATGCTATTCTGTAGATAATAAAATAGGTACAAATATGTGTAGAAAATCTGTCAAATTATACAATTAAAAAATAATAGATCTTATTTTATTAATTTTATCCTAGAAATCATTTTCTTAACAACTGGCAACCCCTGGCTTGCCATGTAACATCACTACATATAATATACGGATCTGATTCTAGTGATTAATAAATGAAAATCGTAGTGAATTTATCATCTCAAACAAGAGAAAACTTAACCAAATGCAAACATGAATTTGCAAAATGATACCTAAATTATTTAACATTTAGTCCTTGTTGTTTCTGCATTTCTCAAATTTCTTGAGAGATCACACCCTCTTGCATATCTCATTTCTTTCAAAGAAATGTTCTCAATTTCTATCCTCCGTCTCTTAACTCTTTCTGAAAGAATTGAATTACCTGTTGCATATATCATTAACAGTCCTAACCTCTTTGCAAAAAAAATAAAATAAAATGCAAAGTGACTTTCTTTTTCAGTACCCATACCTCTCATTAAAGAGCAGTGTGCTTTCAAAGAGTATAAAACCCTTAACAATTAGAGGCTGACTTTTCCACCTGGAGCTGCTGGCAAAGGTTAGCATCAAGGTGTGTTGTGACATACTTGTCTCTTTCTGTTCCAAATTGAGTTGGGAGAGAGATTTCTTCTCTATGAACAAAGGTACGTTTTTGTTGCATGACTTCCAGATGGAGAAGAGCCAGCAGGTATGTTCAGATGGTAGTTTTGACTTGCACAGCAGGCTCCAGAGCATATTTTCAAGGAGTAACTCTATGTTGTTAAAGTACTCATAGGCCTTTATCTCAATAGCAGACAAAGTGTCAGAAGCTTCCTATCAATTTTTGTTTTTACCCATTTTGTAAGCCTGTCTAGAGAATATGAAAACAGAATGAGGAATTACACATAGATCATTTATTTTCCCAACCACATTCATCTTCACATTCAGAAAATTTGATTTTAATGCTTAAATAAATTAGCTTTTGCTGAATAACAAACATTTAAAACAACCACCAGTTATTTGGTTCACAATTTTGCAATCTAAAAATTTCAACTAGCCTCCTGGTCTAGTCCAGGCTCAGCTGACTGCAACTGGGGATGGCTTATGCGTCTGTCCTCAGCTGCCAGAAGCAGGGCCTGTCTGACTATAGACTAGTAAACTCAGACCTTCTACTGTTGACTATTCAATCTCCAGCATACTATCTCAGTCTCATGCTCATCATGGCTAGCATATTTCCAGCATCTCTTCTTCCAAAGGAAGTCACGTGACCTGCACAGAATTATTAGTGCAGTGGGAGCAATATACCGGGGGATACTACAGAGCCATAGAAAAAAGAATGAAACCATGTTCTTTCCAGCAACATTGATGGAACTGAAGATAATCATCCTAAGTAAAGTGACTCAGAAACAGAAAACCAAACACTGCATGTTCTCACTCATATCTGGTAGCTAAACTGTCACAAAGATGGAACTAATAGACACTGGAGACATGAATAACTTGGGGTCGGGGGCTTAGTCTACAGAAACTATCTATGGGGCAGTGTTCACTGTCTGGGGAATGGGCCACTTGAGACCTAATCTCCATCACTGCACAATATGCCACTGTAACAAATAGGCATGTGTCTTTCCCTTAATCTAAAATAAAAATAAATAATACATTTTTTTAAGTTTAGAAATTGTTTGTAGTCATTTTTGCAATTAGTTACAAAACATTCCTAAATTTAAAATTAATTGAGTCTCATAGCCTTACCATACATTCAATCCTAATTTTCTTCTGTTTCTAAGAAGAAAACTAATATTCTCCTTTTTGTAGATTAACCTATAAATGAGCATCCTAGATCCTCTATCCTTGTCCTTTAACCTCTGAAAAGTTTGTCCTTTCACTTTTTCTGCCTCTATTTTTTTCCTTTTTTTTTTTTTTTTTTTTTTTAATTTGAGTATAACTCTGTAGCCCACACTTGAGTGAAGTGGCCGCTCCCACCCACCCCAGCCAAGAACAGCAGGGCGCC
>CAUYQG010183512.1:0-17854 GCA_963574415.1 Tarsius wallacei
TAGTAGATGCTCAATACATGTTTGTGAAATTGAGCTGATCATAGGCCTGCCCTACCGACATCCTTTGGTTACATCATGATATTTACCTCTACTTTCTGTATTTCTAAAACTGCTCTTAAAAAAAGACTTAGTTTTTAAAAATTGTTGCTGAAGCTTCACAAAAACTGTTCATTTTTAAGATCTGCTTTTGTTATTTATAAAGCAAATGGAACATCACTATCATAAGGAATAGCCTTGTTATATATTTTAACATATGTTTATAAATGTCTCAACAACCAAGCTGTACATGCATTTCACTAAAATATTCTGGGTATGCAAAGGTCATTTCTCAAGTTCTCCAGAAGTGCTTGAGGTTGTGTGATACTGAAATGAGGGTCGAAATACCCTACCCTTTTTCTCTAGCCTTTGATGAAGCAGAAGAGGCAAGCTCAGGCTTTTTGGAGGGTAGGTAATCAAAGGCATACATGGCCTAAGGACTTCGAGCTTTCTAAAGGGCAAAGCTTCCTAAGATGCAGCACTTGAGCTTTAATCAAACAGCCGTGAGTGCATGTGCTGTTTCTTATTCTCCAGGGCTGAGTGGGTTTTTGGTGTTGAAATTACTTTGGCACCGTGAGCAGCTGGAGAATTGATATGCAGGGCTTTGTCTGTTGGCTTAAGTAGAGGAACAAGAGGGATCATAAAGAAAGCCTTTGGTGGGTTAGTTTTGTTCTGGGTCACCTTGAGTCCCAAAGGTATCCCAGCTGCTTGAAGCTGCAAATGACAAGTTTTTTCTTCTTTTTTCTACACTCCTACCTTTTTCAGACAGTGGGTGGTAACATAAGGATTCCCTGATTTGCTATCACTCTGTTGTTTGAAACTGTGTTTATAACAAATAGTCTGTGGGAAGTAATGAAAAACACTCAGTAATGTAGAGGTGTTATTTGTAGAAAGACAAGGTTTTATTGTTTTTCTTCATTACTCTTCAAAGGCAAAGTGAAGGCAGCAGTGCCTAGAATAATTGTACTCTGCTGTTAAAAATTACTCTTAATTTTTAGTATATGTTTTATCTGTATTTGTTCTTACTGTTGAGATATATAAGGCTTGTGGATAAACTGGTTAACAGATGAACTATTAGATTGTAATATAACTGACCAACAGAAAGTAGAGGTAAATATCATGATGTAACCAAAGGATGTCGGTAGGGCAGGCCTATGATCAGCTCAATTTCACAAACATGTATTGAGCATCTACTAGGTATCACTTCTGAAGATGGAGACTTTGTGCTACCTGATCTGGCCTCAGTGGTCATTTTGGTTTGGAGTTCTGAGTTGCTATTATTAGTTTTTTGTTAAGCACCCAGAATGTACCATAGGCAAAGTGATGATGTAGGCATTTGTTTTTGTGCCTCTCTTTACAGTGGGTTTACACACCACCTTTCTGCTGACCCCTTCTGGCTTGATATTTTATTTTCCTTTGATTCTCCCAGAATTAAGGTCCCTGGGTTGGGGTATACTGTAGTAGGATCTACCCTTTCAACTGCGTAAGCATTTGTTACTGCCATGTTTTCTGACTCCCTCGAAACACATAAACTTGGTTCTCATGTTCACAAGACCAAATTCTTTACCTTCTTAAAGTGACAGTTGGCTAATTTCAGAAATTAAAATGTGGTAATCTTTTAATAGTAGAATCCTAAGTTGTAAAAAATGGGAAACCACCTCTCTTTCCCCCGGTAGTAGGTATTCACTTAACCAATGATTTCTGGAGAAAGTTTCCTTTTTTCTATTTAATTATTTTCTTCCACTCCTGAATCTAAGCGATAACTGATTCTGAGAATTTAGGGTAGTTAGTAGGGGGAAATGGTCAACATGGTGATGGATCTGTAAAATAAAGATTTTGAGAGCAATAGGGCTTTTGGGGTGCTCTTGTCATCATCCCACGTGGGTGGACCAATTCTGCTTACGTTTGAGTCTGCTCTCCAGACTCAGTGTCCAAGGAAAAAAATTAGTGAAGTGATACATTTGAAACAGAAACTACATTGGCAGCACTTGCTACACTTGGCTCATCCAAATAAATATTACATATCCAATCAAATTATTAAAAGAAGACCACAGAAAAGTGTACAATTTGAGGACAGAAGACATTATTAAGTGTCATTATTCTCTGTTATGGACTGATTTGTGCTCCCACACCCAAATTCATGTTAAAGCCTTAACCTTCAATGTGATGATATTTGGAGATGGGGCCTTTGGAAGGTAAGGAGGGGAGAATGAGGTCATAAAGGTGGGGCCCCAATCCGATGAGACTGGTGTTTTCATAAAAGGAAGAGAAGGCATGAGAGAGCTCTGTCTCCTCAGGCACATGGAGGAGAAGTCTGTCTACAAGCCAGAAAGAGAGCTCTTACCAGGAACTAAATTTACTGGCACCTTGATCATGAACTTCTGGCCTCTAAAACTGTGAGAAAATGAATTTCTGTTGTTTAACTCCCCCCACCAAGTTGGGACATTTTGTTTTGGCAGCCTGAACATACTAACACACTTTTTAACTAACAAACATTTCATATAAAAAAATTATTTGCCTGCTTAAGGTAGTGTCTTCAGTATTCTCTCAGTCCAACAAGTACTCATCGTACTCCAAGATATTAGGCATTGATGGCTATCTAGAGATAGTGAAACTCTTCTTCTTTTGGATCGATCAGACACCACAACCTCACACAGACATGGTTGACGCAGGCAAATTAAACTGAAGGCCATGCATTGGCTAGATCTCTACACTGGCATGAGACTGAATGTGACAAAAATAGTTATTTATCCCAGAATTTGTGACAAGAACTCCACAGTTCTGATATCAACAGTTATCTGGGCTTTTAGGACTTACTTCGAGAATGTAGAGATTCTTTTGATGTGTATACTATTTCTCTAGGTGGTTGATGGGCCCTAGTTAGGTTAACCAATGGCTTGGGAAAAAAGTTTGATGTGAGGGAAAAAGAACTCTACCTAACTGGGTTTAACTGTGTCATATCACGCTTTAATATATAATAGGACAATGATCAAAATGGAAAAATCCATCAAAATATATATTAATCACCTAATATGGATTGCGATAGATAGCTTTTTTAAAGAATTATTTTCAACTGTGAAAGCTTTTGGTACCATCTATGTGCCTCAGAACTTCAATTTATAAAATAGATATAAATGAAACTGCTTTAATGAAAGTAGAGGTAAGATACTAAATCAGCAATGACTTTTGAGACACCCTTGTAGAGCTCTAAGGATGTGAAGAACACATTTTATAAACCATTGTTTACATAAAGTATGTTGTTGTTTATAAGATTTGATTATTTGGGAAAAGATTGAATTCTTACACTGAAACACGATGTAAAGGGTGCTAAAGCAGTTGCCAAGGTGTTGCTAAGAGATATATGGCATTATTTAAAAAGCCGGCAAATTGTAACCAGGAAAAGGAAGGAGAGGTGCTAAAGATACTTGGAATACAAGGTTTGCAGATGTCACGTAATGTTTCAAAGACTAAGAACCAAGGAGTATAGCTTTCTTCAACAAGCTCCCTTCCCACCAAGTTGGTTTTAGGTAAAGTTTTGGCCCCTGTCAATGAAAGTCTGCTTAGGAAAAATATTAAACATTCCAGTTTTTAGATGTAGCCTCTCCTGGCAAGCAGGTAGGTTGGATCTGAGTGGTGATTGACTTATATCCTGAAATAGGCAAAATTCAAACCTCTTTATACTTAATATTTAAAATATCATCACACAAATGCCTGGTGGCTGTCATTTTATTTTATTTTATTGTATTCTATTCTATTTTATTTCCCCTACTACATTTTAAGTAGGAACTAGGACTCTTTAACCAGTCCTAATAGAAACTACAGTTAGTCTTATTGAAAATGATGGTGGTTTGGTTTATTTCTATCTAATTATATTAATTTACTTGCTAATTCAGCTTTCTGGCTGGGCTTGCAGAGGTGGTAGATAAGTGAGCCGAAGTGCAATTCATTGTGACATCAAGCCCTTCCAGCACAAAGGCAGAGATAGCCTTCTTTTGGGGAGAGGGGGCTGACACATATAAATAACTTAAGAGTAGACTGTTACATTCTTCAATCCTCTGGCCTATTTAGGAATCTACTCCCAGTTCTGATGCTGGAATGAAAAATGGGTGGAATTACAGCAAACTTTCTGCCAATGATATTGCTTTCACTTTTAAAAATGAATATATTTGGCTCTTATATGGCTTTTCTGCTTCCCAATTTCTCCAAAGAAATGCAAATGCCTACAGGAGAGAAATGGCAGAATTTATTACCAGTTGGTATCTTGGGGGAAATAATGATAGCCAGCTGAGAGTAAGGGCTAGGGGAGAGAAGGAACAGAATTGGCACCTAGGTAGAAAAGTGGGACAATGATAGAGGAGGTGAGAGGACAGCCTTGTTTAGAAAGCACTGAATCAGGAATGGAAATGAATTCCTGAGTTATTGGCTAAAATCTTATAAAAGGCACAAATTTACCTTGCACTGATTTCATTTTCTAAATTGCTAAGTTATTGTTTATAAATTAATTCCCTCAAATGTCAAAGAGTTAAGGACTGTTTCGAACAGTCCTTTGGGGACAAAAGAATAACCATTTTTTAAAATTATTAGCTGATGATCCTACTATGTGCTTTATGTTTGTTATTCTCATTACATTTTTATGATTTCCCTGCTAGGTAGTTATTATTTTTCATAGTTTATGCATGTAAAATGCTGTGCTCATTTATTCGATTAGGCTAGCTGCAAGCCTGTCAATTTGAAAAAGTCTAATCCAACTTCTCATTAGTGTATTTTGTATACATCATTTATGTAAATGATGTAATGTAAATATAATTTACTTAATGTAATATAATGTAAAAGCAAACAGTCTTGGAAGTTACTTTTAGTATTGGGGAATATTTGGCATTTGTTCACTGCTTTAAAGAGGAACACATTTCAGTTCACAACAAGAGTGGCCTTGGGTACCATTTGAGTCTCTTATTCCTCTGTTATGGCCAAGCCTGAAATTACCTTTATAAAGGTGATTCACTTAGGCATTTACTCGCTGTATGGTAAGGTGGAAACGAATTATTTCCTCACGTACTTAATTTGAAAAATAATATATGCCTTTTCTTTCAAATAAATCAATAAATGCATATAATCAAACACCCCCCCACACACATTTTCCTCCCAACAGACTTGTCCATCTTCAGACATCTATAGATGCATTTTGTGAACTTTAGCATATTCACTCACTGTAGGAAAAGAAAATTAACTCACAGGAAAGGGTTACTTTTTAAAATCGCTGTTGGTGTGGATCCAGTTTCTTATTGAATAGAGATGTTACATTTGCTTTTTCTCCCTTGAATACTTAAATGCAATTTCAGCAAGAGGTATAGAAATTCAATGAGATCTTGAAAGAATTAATGATTATTCTGACTGGCTGCTGTAGCCAGCTTGTAACAAATTTCAACTTTAATCATTGTGAAATTAAATAAATAGCCAACTTCATAGTAAAGCTTTCTCACTTAGCTTGGGCAGGAAGCCCAAAGAACTATTGCAACTCTAAAAGTAACCTGTTATACTTCAGAATAAAATATGGAGAGAGTGTGGTATAGTAAAAAGTGCATCCCATAATTTTAAAATACAAAATTTGAAAGTTAAAAAAAAGAAAAGTGCATCATCTTGTGAGTGTGAAGACAAACAAGGTACAGTAAACCCTATTTCTAAGTGTTTTATAGTTGGTTTCTTTACCTTTATTTTTTAATTTTTTGAACTTTTAATTTTTTTATTTTAAAGATGTTGAGTACAATTCAGGGTTAGGTATACAAATGTTCATTATGCAGGTACCCTTGTTGATGAGGTGTGCCCCTCCCTCCCCTGGCAGTTTCCCTCAACTGCCAATCCCACTCCACCTTCCCCAGGCAGATTCCCACTACTGCCAATCCCGCTTCCCTGCCCGCCCTCCCAGCAGTTTCCCGCTACTGTCAATCCTTTTCTTATAGTATTACTATAATTGTTCAAGGTTCACTTATGAGTGAGAACATGTGATACTCAGTACTTTGTTTCTGTGGAAGGTCACTCAGTATTATAGACTCTAAGTTCATCCAGGTTGCTGTGAAGTTCATGATTTTGTTCTTCTTTATGGCTGTATAATATTCCATAGTGTATATGTACCACATTTTTTTTATCCAGTCCTCTTTTGATGGGCAGCACGGTTGGTTCCATGTTCTTGCTACTGTGAATAATGCTGTGATAAAATACATGTGCAGGTATCTTTTTTATAGAGTGATTTGAGTTCTTCTGGGTATATTCCCAGTAGGGGGATTGCAAGGTCATATAGAAGTTCGATTTGTAGATCTTTTAGGAATTGCCACACCGTCTTTCACAGAGTCTGTATTAATTTACACTCCCACCAACAGTGTAGAAGTGTTCCCTTTTAGCCGCATCCTCTCTAGTATCTGTTGTTTTTTGTGTTATTGATGATAGCCAACATGACCGGAGTTAGGTGGTATCTCAGTGTGGTTTTAATTTGCATTTCTTTGATGACTAGTGAGGTTGAACATTTTTCCATCTGTTGGCTGCTTGTATGTCTTCTTTTGAGAACTGTCTATTCATATATTTTGCCCACTTTGTAATGGGGCTGTTTGTTTTTTCTTTTTGGCACATTTGAGTTCCTTGTAGATTCTAGATGTTAGGCCTTTGTCAGACATACAGTTGGCAAATATTTTTTTCCCAGTCTGTAGGCTGTCTCCCTGCTCTCTTGATGGTTTCTTTGGCTTTGCAGAAGCTTGTCAGTTTGATGAAGCCCTACTTGTCTTTCTTATCTCTTATGGCATGGGCACTTGGGATTTTGATCAGGAATTGGTTGCCAGTTTCAATTTCCATAAGGGTGTCTCCTGCATTTTCTAAGGTTATTATAGTTTGAGGTTTTACATTTAGGTCTTTGATCCATTTAGAGTTGATTTTTTGTATGGTGATAGGTAGGGGTCCTGTTTCAATCTTCTGCATGTGGTCAGCCAGTTTCCCCAGCACCATTTACTGAATAGGTTCTCCTCTCCCCAATAGTTAGTGGTGGAGGCTTTGTTGAAGATGAGTTGGTTGAGAAATTGAGGGTTTGCTTCTGGAATCTCTATCCTGTTCCATTGGTCTATATGCCTGTTCTTGTACAAATACCAGACTGCTTTGATTATTGTAGCTTTATAATAAAGTGTAAAGTCTGGGAGTGTGATACATCCTGCTTTGTTTCTTTTGCTGAGGATTGTTTTGGCTATTCATGGTTGTTTATGTTTCCATATTTCTGTTGGGTCTTAAATTTCCTGATACATATGAAATGAAAGTTCTTGCAGATATGTGAACTTATGAAGGTAAGGCTGATATATGAGTCTACTCTCTCAAATGGTGATCTCTAATCCTCCCTATTCAGGCCTAAAAATACCACCCCAATTTGATAATTCTTTAGGAGATGGACGGCATTTCTTGAAGTTGAGTATTATTTTTTCTTCTAGCGGAAACTTTTCCTCTGTGAACTTTGGAGATCATACCTGGTTGTCTTAGAGAGTGATTTATCAGTAACATCATTGGGGAACATTGCCTCACTAAAGGAGATGGGTAAAAAAAATGGGAGAAGCGGATGATAGCTAGGTAGAGAAAATGGTACAGAGAATACAGGTTTTCCCTGGAGATAGAAAAGAAGAGGAAAATCTTGATGGTGCTAGAGAGCCTCATAGTGTTGTTTTCTGCCTGTCATGTTTGCTGTTGCTAGGACTGGAAGCATTTGTTATCATGTAGGTCCCAAGCATTTTGCATCAGTTGGAGAGAGCAGTTAATGACTATTTATAGAATCGTGTTTCTAGAAATAGTTTTGAACTACCTTTGAGGACAAGGGAATGGTCACTTATTTTCTGTTATCAGCTGGTGATCCTACTGTGTATTTTACATTTATTATTCTGAGTGAATCTTTGTGTCTACCCTTCTAAGTAGTTATTATTTCCCTTAGTTAATAGATTCAGAGATTGATGTTCAGCAATTGTGTCAAAATTTTGTCACGTTTCCAAACTTGTATTCCTTCCAACTTTTCTCCATCGAATTCTAAAGTTTTAATTTCATCATAATTTCAAGCCTATCTCTGACCTTTTGGCCTTGGCACTTGTACTTAAATTCCAAGGTTTTGAGTCTGTCCACCTAACATATTTTCAATTGATACTCCTCTGATGTTTCCAACTACACATTCCTTGAGTAGGCTACCGTATCTCTGGTTCTAGTCTATTGGTAACAAATCTTTAACACTAGACACTAGGCTAAAACCCTACCTGAGTACTGCTTGCTTCCATTTAGGCCCTTGCTATGCCTCTCCTAGAGAAACAATAACTTCCTACCCATGCTGACATGGCACTCTTCAAATAAAATGCAGTCAAGGTTATTGTAAATATCCTATAATAGACCTGTTCAAGGTCTTGCAACTATGAGTGATAGAGTAAGGAGTTAAGTCCAGGTTTGTCTGTCCAGGTTTATTATTAATTAGGTTACAATACTTTCTAACTGAAAATCAGCAGTGCTATAAAATCTTATCTTCCCATCTTATTGTGGCTTGCCTATTTGTCTGGTCATATAGCCTCCTAGATCTTATTAATATGATATTACAGACTCTAGCATATGCAAAGTTTAGCCAGTTGCTGGGAGTAAGCAGGACACCATCTTGCCACTTAGGATTCTGTGGAGTGTCATATATCCAGACTGCTACTAATTAAATGTGCTAGATAATAGAAAAATGAGAGGTATGTGCTGAACTCTGTACTATATGCTTTTTATTTATTAAGTCATTTGACTTTTGACATCAGTTCTCTGAGGTAGGTATTACTGTATTCTTCATTTTTCCTATAGAAAAACTAAGGCATAGAGAGATCAAGTGACTTGACCAAGTCTCTTGGTAAGGGATTGTGGCAGAGATATTAACTTCTGCTCATCAGATCCATATGCTCCCCCTACATTATCTAGGCCTTTTACAATTAATTGTGGTCTAGGAGCTGCTAATAGAAGCTTGGGGGCTTCAGAACTGGGGAAAGTTCATCCTTTTCTGAGGTTCAACTGCTGATACAAAACAACGAGTAAAGCTGCAGATTTTTCAAGGACAATTCCCCCCTCTCCCTTATGAAAGGTTATAGGGAAAAGGACCTAATGTCCCGTTTGCATATTTTTATATTTTAGATTGAAACTATATTTTTTAATCTCAGGCATTTTTTTCATTGCAAATACATTTGAACTGTTGTACATTTTAAAATATTTTTAAGAATTTGCTGTATTATGAAAAAGATTGCTCTTAACAGCTTTAAGAAACCTCCACTTTATGAATTTTGCCAACTCCTTTTTACTAGATGTAAATTAATCTATGATTGGACTGGGTATTGTTTATCAAAAAGGAAGAAAATATGCATGGTAGTTAGAAGGCACCTTGGTGCATTTCTAGGTTATGTTTGAGCAGTGCCCTGGCTCTGTCAATTGTTCAGAACCTCCTTATAATACCAAATCTTTAGTAGAAAGCATTATTCTGACTGATAGTAAGATGTGCATTTGCATAATTTCTAGATCTGTGTTTGTTATTTACTCAGTTATATGTTGGCTCAATTACAAAGTTGTTAAGCTACTTTCAGGAAGTATTTGAGGGATGCCTTTGGGATGTGGAGTTCAATTTTACTCTGAAAAAATTCAGTTATACTGACCATTAAAACATAGCATAATCCAAAGTGTCTGTAATTGGTTGATGAAACAATCTTGTTTTAGTCTTTGCTGGTGACCTGATAATTTGTTGGTTAGCTAAACAATAGTGTCATGAATAATCTTGTGCAGGGATGGTAGTGAAATATGAGACCTAGTTCTTTTTCTTGAAGAATATTTAATTTAAGGAAACATTTAGAATATAATGATGATGTTTTAGGCTTCAGTTATCTACTGGACTGTTCTTGGAGTTGAAAGGTGATGGCTATTTTAAAGATGGAAATTTGATTTAATTATGGAAACAGACCTATAATTATACCTTCCATGGTGGAAACAATTTTTAGATTTTTTTCCCTCTCCAGTAACATTTTAGTACATAAAGATATGCTGTCAGAACCCCTGTGATAATTTAGTTATTGAAAAAATTCAGCCAAAGTACATATTCTCAAGGTCTAAGTACTAACCTGACATAATAATGTAAAATCTTTCTATTTTGCATCTCTCATCCTCTTGCTGTGTGTGCCATCTGCAAAGTCTTAGGCAAACATATTCATAAAAATGTATTACCATGATAATACTTTACCATTAACAAGAATTCCTAACTGATGTACCATTTCTGACTCCTTTAAGACATGTTGAAAGAAAGGGTAAGTTCAAATATATATTTAAAGTGCTCTTTTTTTATTATGGTATGTTTATGGACATAGAAGTAAAATTGTCAAATCAATGAAAATTTGAATTGGGATTGGAACTATGTGCTGAGTCACTATCTGTATCTCTTGGGTAAGTCTTTCTGGGTCTTGGTTTTCTCATTTGAAACAGCAGAGGGTTGGAGAAGATGATTTCTAGTATCACTCACAGCTTTAGAATCCTGTGATTCTCAGAAACACTAGTAGATCATCATGAATTATAGGTTAACTTCTCTGAATGCAGATGTGAGGATGTTAGTTATATTCAGTTTTAAAATTGACCGTGCTTATTAGGAACTAGTTACTATTCATTTTTCAAATTCACTCATTGGTTTTTCAAATTCTTTTACGTGTGTTGTTTTGGTTTTGTTAAAATTTTGCTTTTCCTAGAGATTTCTAAAAATCTTAGAATCATCTCACCAGTGATGTCTCTACAAACCCAGATTTATGGCAGAACATGCAGAGATTTTCTTGAATAAGGAAGTAATAAGAGGGGGAAAAATGTTTAATGGGAAGAATGTTTAATGTAACCAGTGTTGAAACAGGTACTATTAATAATTTTAATTTCTACTGGATTCACTCTTGGAGTTCATAGCTCAGTATATTTGTTAAACCACATCCTCTCAGAGTTCAATATAAAAAGTAAAGCAAAAAGAAAGAAAAATATGAAAGGAGGGTAGGTAGTTGTGTAAAAAAGATAACAAGCATGATTTGGAAATAAACATAAAAGAAGCTAAATGCACTTTTTGACCTTTGGTGAGAAGCTTGTCCTTGGTTCATACTTCCTGCAACTGCCCAGATGTTACACAAAATAATGCTGTTATACTGTCACTTTGCCTAAGGACACAAACAGGTCTTGGATTTTAATCTGACAGGAAACAACTCAGATGTGTCTGTTTTCTTTTTCAGTAGCCATTGAAAAATAATAAAAACTTGGTACTTTATATGGCAAATTCTACAGCCACTCAAAATCCTTGCCAAGTAGATGTGCTGTCACATACAGTTTACAGAATAATGTCATGGGCAACTGATGAAAAGGTAGGATTTCTCATAACTTCCAATTTCCTCTAGGAAAGTAGGGCTGCATTTCCTGGCCAAAAAGTCATCTATAAGTCTTTCAGTCACTATAATTGTTCTTTTAAAATCTTAAATCCTATTTCAATTTATTACTAAAGCCCAAGTCTGTCAATCTCTCTTATGCTACGTCAATAGTTTTCAAAAATATTTGTTATTGAAAAAATTCTGAATAATGTGATTTATAAGACATAAAAATGCACACTGTTTTAAAATTCTTATTTATATATGACCTTAAAAACTGAGTAGTTAACTTAGCAAACATGTTTTTATTGTCCATTAGTACCAGGGACTATGTTAATTTCATCCACTTCAATCTTTCTACCGCCTGAAATAGACAAATATATTTAAGGTTAAATGGGCTCATTTTTCAGTCTTTTCAAAATAGTTTTCGTTTCTCCATTTCATTCTATGAGACAATATTTGGCTTTCTCCATAGACCCTCTCAACTCTGGCAATACGCCAAAAAAGTATGCTGTTCATAGAAAGATCTTATGTATGTACCTTTGGCTATGATCCCATCTGGTCCTTACCTTCTCAGAACTGAGAGAACCTGAAATCTTGCTATAATACATACACCCTAGGAATGTGTGCCATATATCATTTCCCATAGGAATGCACTGTTCCCAGGAAGATTTTTGTAACTATTAACAAGTGCAACTTTATTCTAAAAGATTGCCATATCACATGTCAGCCTTCACATATTGAATGCAAATGGGAAGACCTGCTTCTTCAGCAGAGACCAATGGACTAGCATTTGAGGAAGATAGAAACCATTTGCAGGCTGGTTGGAAAGAAGAATCAGTTTAGAAACGTAGAAATAGAATCAGATGCCATAATTTAATTAACTTAAATTAGGTGAGCAATGTGAAAAATTCAGATGCCAAGGTCAAAATCAGGAGGTATAAGTTCGTAAGTTCATAAGGAGGTTGTGCAGAAGCCAAAAACAAATAGGACAAATTACAGTGCTAATGCTGAATAGGTGGGACTAGCAAAGAAACTTAATTAGGATAGACTTTGTGAGTAGATTTGGTGACAGGCTAAAACTAGTCTAGGAAGCCAGGAGCAAGGGCATGAAACCACTCAGACCTTGACCTTTAGATAGTTGGCATTTTCAGATTATCAATTTAGGTTATTGATAATGATCCTTTCAGTTGTCTACTGCATTAGGCTTTATAAAGCCCTTTCCCACTGATTTCTTCATTTGTGATTTATGAAAATCACATGATAAATTATTATTTATTCTTGTTTACAGGTAAAGAATCAGATGCAAAGAGGTTAACTGACTTGACCTAGATCATATCACTAGGAAGTAGTATAATGTCTATTTATTGAGTGCCAGGTACTTGGTATACATCCACTTTCCCAATTCACATAATAGTCTTGTGAGGTAGATATGTATTACCTCTATTTTATAGATGAGAAAATGTGAGTTCAGGGAGTTGGGGTAGCTTACCAAATTTCACACATGGTAAGTGTCAGAGTTGGCTGTTGACCCCAGTCTGTATGGCTCCAGAGCTTGTGCTCTTAACCTTCAGGCTGTGTTACTTTCTGTTTTCATTACTACCAATTTTGCTTTAATACTCTGTTTCCAAGATAATTTTGTGTTTCACTTCATTAAAATTCCTTGCACTGTGAGATCCTTTAAATTCAGTGGTAACTGGGCTGCTACTAGCCATGCTAGTGGCATTAATTCACAGATGGTGTTTTTCCTTCATAGTCTCCATGCAGAGAGGCAGGCTGTCTAACATTGCATTCTCTGCAAAGTTGTAGATTGCTACAGCTCTCATAACCCACAAATTTTGCCTCTTGGATATTTTTTAGAAGATGCACATAGGACCAGGACTTTCTTGAAGGCAGCAGAATAGAAGAGCATTTTGTGATTTGAACTTCTTCATGGCATGCCTGGAGAAGTGAAATCCAGTCAATAGCAAGCCATTCCTTTAGATTTTGAAGATGGTATAAGGGAATCTGGGACTTAATGAAGGGAGAGAAAGAGAAGAGGAGAAAAACTTTCCCTGCTTCATAATTTTGTAGGACAAGCCTTCATGGAAACCATTTGGTTTTCAGTATCTCATATGAGATATATGAAGGGATGAAAGAAACAGTCGATGACATTGACATGACTCACAACACATATGGCTCTAAATAATGAGACCCTTTATCTTGGAAACAAATCTAAAGGGCATGGGAGAAAGCCACATATAACTCACTTTTTAAAAATTAAAGCTGTATAATTTCCTTTCTGAAGCTGTAATCTTTTGGTCTTTTTCAGATGTTGTGCCAGGAAATAAAAGCTGAGGGGTTGGTAGAAACAGCATCAATTCATTAGTGAACCTCTTGATGGTATATGTTATTTGCCACTAGCTTTCTGGTTTTTTGGCTGCTGGGGGGGGGCAAGAACAATGGAAAACATACAATTATTATTATTATTTTCAAGTTAGGGTCTTACTCTGTTGCCCAGGCTGGAGGGCAGTGGCACAATCACGTCTTACCATAGCCTTAACTTCCTGGACTCAGGCTTTAGCCTCCCTAGTAGCTGGGACTACGAGTGTGCACCACCACACTTGGCTAATTTTTTTTTGTAGAGAAGTGGTCTCACTATGTTATCTAGACTGGTCTTGAATTCCTGGGCTCAAGCAATCCTCCCACCTTGGCCTCTTTTCATAGGTGTGCAACACTGCACCTAGCCTCAAAATTATTTTTTAAAATTAGAAAACTCTCTCTTCAATTGTCATAGCTTTTTTGGAAATGACATCATCTGTTAGCTAAAATATTACTGATAAAATGAGCAAATCATTATATGACGGGGTAGGAAGAGAAAAAGTGAGAATAGGAGATTTTGAAAGTTGTTGAGAGACTCCTCAACATGAGGTCTGTTTATTAAGTGGCTTTAGAATGGACTCATTTCCTTCCTAAGTGAACAAAGTGCCTTATCTTATTCATCTAAGTTATCTTACTCAGGACTTGATTGTCTATACTGGATGTAATTTTCTACTGGCTCTCAAGTTTATGTGGATCAAGAAGTCATTTTTTAAGTCATACATAATGAAACCTGGGCAAAGCTGACGTGGTAGTGTTGTGTTGATGGTGGGGGGGGGTGGTGATGATGTGATGGCAATGGTAGGATGGTAGAAGTAGGAGCACTGTGGAAAGAGATAGGCTGGAATGTATATTATGGGCAATTGTGTGCCTAAGGTTCAGCTAAAATGCTAAGAATAGTGATAGCCCTGGAAGCAAAAATAATGATAGCAACTGTGAACCACTGCCAGGGAACTTGGCTTGGGATTTGCCTAAAACTAAGATCTAGGTGACCCAATGCATGTTCTAGAAGAAAGAAAAAGTACCTGAGAATAAGTGATCAGCTTCTGGAATTGGACATTAGCCCTGCTTGAGAACATGATTTGAGTCCTGTAGTGCATAGCAATCTAAGCAACACATGCTTGTGAGTCAAACTCTGGAGACTATTTTTCATGTGTTAGTCAGGCATCTTTATGTCCTGAAAGTCTTGAAGGTCATGTGGTCACCTTCATAATTCTTAGGCTTTTCTCTGGGTCAGGAGTTAACATAAACATAGACGAGAGCATTTCCATGTTTCATACCATAAAGTCTCTCATTAGTTTCTGATTCACTTTTTTTGATATAGAAGTAAACATCTTGGGTCTGAAATTCTTCAGTTCCTCCACTGAATCCTTACAAACAGAAGTATAATTTGTGATCTACTGGACCTGCATGCTTGATTGTATTTAAGAATAAGTCATAATGCATTCTGGCCAAGAGTTTACCAATCTTATCCATGATTTCCTTCTAGATTTTTGGATCAGAGATCACCTTGTTCTGGTAATTTATCTATTGTATATTGCCAGTTTTGCATAGAACATCTTCATTATTGATCATTGCTTCACCCAGTTCTACCAACTTGTGCATTTTAGAGACAATAGGGAAGTAGAAATTACTTAGGTGTTCATATCACGATAGACTGAGTCAAGGAATTTTTCCAAGTTGCTACCCATTTCTCTAAAACATCTTCTCTGTCCACAGTCTCCAAAGGAGCATTTTGAAATTCTCTCCAGTTTTGTTTTCCCCTTTGAGATTAAAAAATATATATTTTTTATTTTAAAGATGTGGAGTACAATTCAGGGTTAGGTATGCAAATGTTCATTATGCAGGTACCCTTGTTGATGATGTGTGCCCCCCTCCCCTGACAGTTTCCCACTACTTCCAATTCCACATCTCACTCCCCATGGCAGTTTCCCACTACTGCCAATCCCTTTCTTATAGTTTTATGATACTTGTTCAAGGACCGCTTATGAGTGAGAACATGTGGTACTCAGTTGTTTCTGTGATAGATCACTCAGTATTATAGACTCTAAGTCCATCCAAGTAGCTGCAAAATTCATAATTTTGTCATTCTTTATGGCTGCGTGATATTCCACCATGCATATGTACCACTTTTTTTTTTTTATCCGGTCCTGTTTTGATGGGCAGCACGGTTGGTTCCACGCACATGCTATTATGAATAATGCTGCAGTAGACATGAGTGTGCAGGTATCTTTTTTATAGAGTAATTTGAGTTCCTCTTGGTATATTCCCAGTAGGTATATGAAAGGAATATTTTTAGATCTTTTAGGGATCGCCAAACTGTTTCCCACAGAGGTTGTACTAGCTTACACTCCCACCAACAGTGTAGAAGTATTCCCTTTTCCCCGCATCCTCTCCAGCTTCTGTTGCTTTTTGAGTTACTGATGATGGCCATCCTGACTGGAGTTAGACGGTATCTCAGTGTGGTTTTAATTTGCATTTATTTGATGACTAGTGAGGCTGAGCATTTTCAAGCATCTGTTGTCTGCTTGTATGTCATCTTTTAGGAAGTGTCTATTCATATCTTTTGCCCACTTTGTAATAGGGCTGTTTTTGTTGTTCTTTTTGGCACGTTTGAGTTCCTTGTAGATCCTAGATGTTAGGCCTTTGTTGGATATACAGTCGGCAAATACTTTTTCCCAGTCTGTGGGGTGTCTCTCCACTCTCTTGATGGTTTATTTGCAGAAGCTTGTCAGTTTGATGAAGTCCCATTTGTCTATCTTGTCTCTTATGACATGGGCACTTGGGGTTTTGATCGGGAAAACTGGCTGACCCTGCGCAGAAGATTAAAGCAAAACCCCTACCTATCACCATATATAAAAATCCACTCTAAACGGATCAAAGACCTAAATGTGAAACCTCAAATTTTAAGAACCTTAGAAAATGCAGGAGACACCCTTATGGAAATTGGAACTGACAACCGATTCCTTTGAGATTTTAAAAAATCTTTTTCTTCGTTCTTGTTTTTCCTGGTAAAACTTTTTTCAAAGTACTTATTGGGCTTTATATTTTGTTTATACTTCATCTGCCATATTGTATAGCCTTTCCTGCACCTTCTCACTAGGACATATTCTTTTTAACATGTCTCTCTTCCTTTGAAGACAATTTGGATTATTCTAGGTAGTGCCAGGACCCTGGCACCAAGACTAGCTGGGTCATGGAGGGTCAAACTTAAGGGTAAAGATTGAGAGTTGAGATATTTGCCAAGGCATGACAGGCAAATTTAGAAGGGCATGATAAGACAGTTTGGAGAGAAAACCAGAAAAGTGTGGTAGCTAGCCATGGTTGAGGGTCCACACAAGTTAAGTGGTAAGCACTCAACCTATGCAAGAGTCTAGTATTAACTGGCAGAACCCAGAAGTAGGGCTTCTAGTAAAAAGCAAAGCAGTGCTCAGTCTCACTAGTCATCAAAGAAATGCAAATTAAAACCACACTGAGATACCACCTAACTCCAGTCAGGATGGCCACCATCAATAACTCAAAAAACAACAGATGCTGTTGTTTTGGGGAAAAGGGATCACTTCTACACTGTTGGTGGGAGTGTAAACTAGTACAACCTCTGTGGAAAACAGCTTGGTGATTCCTAAAAGGTCTAAAAATCGACCTTCCATATGACCCTTCAATCCTCCTACTGGAAATATACCCGGAGAAACTCAAACCACTTACACAAATCAAATGGTTTGGCCTACTACACACCTAGGTTATATGATATAGTTTATTGCTCCTAAGCTACAAATCTGCACAGCATGTTACTGTACTGAATACTCTAGGAAATTGTAAGACAATGATAAATATTTGTGTATTTAAGCATATTTAAACATAGAAAAGATATGGTAAAAATACAGCATATAAAATAAAAAATGGTACACCTGTAGAGGGCACTTGCCATGAATGCAGCTTGCAATACTGAAAGTTGCTCTAAGTCAGTAAGTGGTAAGTGAATGTGAAGGCCTAGGAAATTACTATAGACTTTGTGAACACAGTGCATTTAGGCTACCCTAGATTTATAATAAAATTTCTTTCCTCAA
>CAUYQG010183513.1:0-16572 GCA_963574415.1 Tarsius wallacei
CGATAGTTGTTCAATGTCCACTTATGAGTGAGAACATGTGATACTCAGATCTTTGTTTCTGTGAGTGATCACTCCATATTAAAAACTCTAATTCCATCCAGGTTGCTGCAAAATTCATGATTTTGTTCTTTTTTATGGCTGTGTAATATTCCATTGTTTATATGTACCACATTTTTTAAAATCCATTCCTCTTTTGATGGACAGCATGGTTGGTTCCATGATGTTGCTATTGTGAACAATGCTACGAGAGACATACGGGTGTAGGTATATTTTTTACAGAGTGATTTGATTTCTTCAGGGTATATGCCCAGTAGGGGGATTGCAGGGTCATATGGGAGGTCGACTTTTAGAGCTTTTAGGAATCGTCACATTGATTTCCACAGAGGCTGCACTAGTTTACACTCCCACCAACAGTGTAGAAGTGTTCCCTTTTCACCACATCCTCTCCAGCATCTGTTATTTTTTGAGTTATTGATAATGGGCATTCTGACTGGAGATAGGGTGGTATCTCAGTGTAGTTTTAATTTGCATCTCCTTGATGGATAGAGAGGTTGAACATTTCTTCATGTATCTGTTGGCTGCTCGTATGTCTTCTTTTGAGAAGTTTCTGTTCATATCTTTTGCCCACTTTGTAATGGGGTTGTTTTTTTCTTTTCAACACATTTGAGTACGTTATGGATCCCAGATGTTAGGCCTTTATCAGACATGGAGTTGGCAAATACTTTTTCCCAGCCTGCGGGCTGTCTCCCTGCTCTCTTGATGGTTTCTTTGGCTTTGCAGAAGTTTGTCAGTTTAATGAGGTCCCACTTGTCTATCTTATCTCTTATAGCCTGTGCATTTCTGATTTTGCTCACAAATTGTATGCTAGTTCCAACTTCCATAAGGGTGTGTCCTGTATTTTCTAAATATCTTATGGTTTGAGGTTTTACATTGAGGTCTCTGATCCATTTAGAGTGAATTTTTGTGTATGGGGATAGATAGGGGTCTTGTTTGAATCTTCTGCTTGTGGGCAGCCGGTTTTCCCAGCACCATTTTGTGAATAGGTTCTCCTCTCCCCAGTGGTGGGTGGTGGAGCCTTTGTCAAAGGTGAGTGTGTTGAGAAATTGCGGTTTTGCTCTGGAATCTCAATTCTATTCCATTGGTCTATATGCCTGTTCTTGTCTCAATACCAAGATGTTTTCATTATTGTAGCTTTACAGTAAAATTTAAAGTCTGGTATTGTGATACCTCCTGATTTTTTTTTACTGAGGATTATTCTGGCTATTCTTGGTCATTTGTGTTTCCATATGAATTCATGTGTTGTTTTTTCTAGATCTGTGAAGAATGTTGCTGGTAATTTGATGGGCATTGTATTAAATCTGTAGATTGCCTTAGGTAAGATGGACATCTTCACAATGTTGATTATTCCAATCCATGAGCATGGGATATTTTCCCACTTGTTTGTATCATCTTTAATTTCTTTGAGCAGTGTTCTGTAATTTTCATTGTAAAGGTCTTTCACATCTCCGGTTAGGAATATGGCAAGGTATTTCATTTTTGTGTGTGGCTATTGTGAATGGGTTTGTGCTTTTTATTTGGGTTTCTGTTTGTTTATTATTGGTGTAAAGAAATGTGATTGTCTTTTGCACATTTATTTTATACCCTGAGACTTTGCCAAAGTCCTTTATCTGTGCTAGGAGGTTTTGACAGATTCTCTTGGACTTTTAAGGTACACAATCATGTCGTCTGCAAAGAGAGATAACTTGACTTCCTCTTTTCCTATTTGGATACCAAGGATCACCTTCTCTTTTCTGATTGCTCTAACCAGGACTTCCAGTACTGTATTGAACGAGAGGGGTGAGAGTGGGCATCCTTTTCTTGTTCCAGCTTTCAGTGGAAATGTTTTCAATTTTTGTCTGTTTAGGAGTATGCTGGCTGTGGGTTTCTCATGGATTTTACTATTTTGAGGTATGTTCCACGTATGCTTAGATGTTCGAGGATTTTTATCAAGAAGGGGTGCTGGATTTTATAAAAAGATTTTTCTGCATCTAATGATATAATCATGTAGTTTTTGCTTTGACATCTGTTGATGTATTTAGTTACAATTATGGTCTTGTGAATGTTGAACCAGGCTTGCATCAAGGGGATGAAGCCTACTTGGTCATGATGGCTGATTTTTGAGATTCATTTTTGAATCCAGTTTGCTAGGATCTTGTTGAGAATTTTAGCATCTATGTTTATCAAAGATATTGGCCTGTAGCTCTCTTGGTGGATCTTTACCTGGCTTGGGTATCAATGTGATGTTAGCTTCATAAAATGATTTGGGGAGAGTTTCATCCTTCTCAATCACCTGGAATACATTCAATAAGATTCATATCATCTCCTCCTTAAATGTGTTGTAGAATTCTGCTGGAAAGACGTCTGGTCCAGTGTTTTTTTTTTTGTAAGTAGTTTTCTTATTACATAGTCAATTTCCTTGATTGTTACTGGTCTATTTATGGTCTCAATTTCTTCTTGTTTCAACCTAGGCAGGTTGTGTGATGTCAGAAAGTCCTCCATTTCCTTAAGGTTTTCAAGTTTGTTTCTATAAAAGTGTACATAGTAGTCTCTAATGATCTTTTGTATTTCTTCAGAGTCAGATGTGACTTCATCTTTCGTGCTCCTATTGTGTTTATTTGGGCCTTTCCTCATTTTTTCTTCATCAGTCTAGCTAGGGGATCATCGATCTTGTTTAACCTTTCAAAGAACAAGCGTTTTGTTTCATTGATTTTTTGTATTATCTTTTTGTCTTCTGTGTCCTGGATTTGGGCTTTTATTTTGGTGATCTGGATTCTTCTGCTGAAGTTGGGGTTTTGATGGTTTCGCTTTTCCAGCTACCTTAGGTGATTTCTTACGCTGTTAATTTGTGATCCTTCCATTTTCTTCATGTGTGTTTGTAGAGATATGAATTCCCCTATTATTACAGCTTTTATGGTATCCCATAGATTTTGTTAAGTTGTTTCTTCATTTTCATTTGTTTTCACGTATCTTTTAATCTCTGTTTTGATTTCATTATTGACCCAGTTGTTTAGCATCATGCTACTTAGTGTCCATGTCTTTGTGAGTTTTGGGGGAACCTTGTTGGTGTTGATGTTTATTTTTATTCATGGTGGTCTGAGAAGGTGCATGGCAAAATTTCGATCTTTTGAAATTTGTTTATGCTTGACATATGGCCATGTATGTGGTCAATCTTAGAGTATGTCCCATGCGGTAATGAGTAGAATGCATATTCTGTGGTTGTTGGGTGGAGTGTTCTGAAGGTATCAATTAAGTTCATTTGGCCAAGAGTCACATTGAGGTTCTCGATCTCATTGCAGATTTTTTGTCCTGATGATCTGTGTAGGGTTGTGAGTGGGTTATTAAAGTCACCAGCTATGATAGTGTTAGAGTCAATATCTTTTTTGAGTTTACCTAGAAGCTGCTTTATGAAAGTTGGCCTTCCTATGTTGGGAGCATATATGTTTAGGATAGATATTTCTTGTTGATGGATTGAACCTTTTATCATTATTTAGTGGCCTTCTGTATCTTTTTAAATTTTTTATAGCTTAATGAGTATTTTGTCTGAGATTAAGATTGCTACTCCTCTTTTCTTTTGTGTTCCATTTGCCTGAAAATTTGTTTCCCATCCTCTTTCTTTGAGTCTCTGCGTATACTTTCTAGTGAGATGTGTCTCTAGAAAGCAATATATTGTTACCTGGTGATATTTTATTTACTTTGCCATTCTATGTCTTTTGAGTGGTGCATTTGGTCCATTCACATTCAGGCTAATTATTGAAAAGCGAGAGTTGATCCCTATCATAAGGTTCTTATGGAGTTGTTGTTGTTGTACCTGTTTGTTTGTTGTCGTTCTTTTGGTTTTGGGATTGGTTCGTGTGCTTTTAATCTTTTTCCTGTACTCTTTTGAAGAATGTTCTTGTTCTTTTTCCCTTTTCCTCTGTGTTTAATGCTTTCTTAAGTGTTTCTTGTAGAGGTGGTCTGGTGGCAGCATAAGTTCTTAGGGATTGAAGATCTGGGAAAGAAATAAACTCTGTGTCACTGATGAAGCTTAGCTTGGCTGGGTAGGTAATTCCTGGTTGAAATTTGTTTATCTTTTAGAAATTTTGAAGATAGGGCTTCAAGCTCTCCTAGCCTGAGGGTTTCTGTAGATAAATCTGCTGCTATTTTAACTGGTCTTCCATGGTAGGTAATCTGACCTTTTTCTCTTGCTGCCTTTAGGGCTTTTTCTTTTATACGTACTTTGCTTAGCTGAATTATTATGTGTCTGGGAGTTGGTCTTCTCATTTGTTGTCTTGCAGGGGTTCCCTGAATCTCCTGTGTTTGAATTTTCACATCACTGATGAGATGAGGGAAGTTTTCTTCAATAACCTCATGGAATGTTGTTCCAGAGTGGACTCTGTCCCTCTTTCTGCCTCAGGAATTCCAATTACTCTTAGATTCGGTCTCTAAGTAATTGCTCATCTCTTGAAGGTTTTATTCTGTCTTTTTATGCTTGTTTTCTATGTTTTTGACAGTTTGGGTTAGTTCTATATTTTGGTCCTCAAGTTCTGAGATTCTTCTGCATGGCTAATTTTGCTTTTCATGCTTATCAGTTTGTTATTTATTTCATTCATAGTATTCTTCACTACTGTTATCTCAGTTATCAATTTCTTCCTAGTTCCCTCTTGTCTCTTCTCAATTCTTTTTAATATCTCCATTAATGTCTTGATATCTGGGTTTGTAGTTTGAGACCAGCACTTTCTGGGGGCTTCTCATTGTTTGCATTCTTAAGTCATTTTTCTCAGTGTTTGACCTCCCAGGGGTCTGTGAGAGACCCATATTCTTCTTTTGGTTTCTCTTCATTTGTGTAGATTTTTCTCTCCTCATTTCTCTCCCCTTATTTAATTCTGTTTTCAGGGAATGTGGTGTTGCTTTTACTTCTTTTTGTTCAATCTCCTGTTCTTCCTTATGAGTGTTCTCTGCCTTTGTTCACTTTTGAGTCTGGACTGATGGTTGGGGCTGTACTTTTTGCAATTTTGAGATTTAATGAGGGGGAAGTTGTGATTCAGTATATCTGTAGATCCCAGAATTTACCAACAGGTGTATGGGCACACTGGAGCCCACTTCCCACTTCCTTACAATCTTTCTATGCAGTGGGGTTTAGGTTTGTTCCCTGGAACCAAAGTGGTAAGAAACGGAAAATAATGGAAGGGGGGGTCAAGAGGAAGTTGGACAGAGAGAAGAGTAAGAGGGAAAACAGACATACATACCAACTAATGAATGAAAAGAGACACAAGGTCAGAAAAAAGTAAAAAACAAACACACAAGATTCCCTAAAACATACTGGTGATCACACAAAGACAGTCCATTAAAATCATGCCTTTTGATGTGCTTTTCCTCAACACAAACAAGTAGTCTAACTCAAAAGCAAACAAAAGTGAACAAAGAAAGCAGTTAAAAGAATAAAATCAAAAATCAAAATAAGAAACCAGACTAGCTCTGGAGTCTTTCCTGAGTGTCTAAAGTCTCTTCAGCTCTGAACTCTAGCCTCTCCCCTTTGTTCTCATTGTAGGCAGATAAATTTACTCATAGCTTGGGTTGGTTCCCTTGGTTTGCTGCCTGAGAGGTCTGCCACAGGACTGAATTGTCTGTGTCAGATTAAGCATAGGGGAGGGCCTTCTGTCTTCTGTTTGGTGAGGTTATCTTAGAAAACAAGGTGGAGGCTGCTCCTAGATTGACTGGGTGATGGGAATCTCTTCCTGGAAAATCGCTGTGGTGGGCGGCTGCTCTTTCGCTGATCCTTTCTCTTCACCTGTCCTTCCTCTCCATTCTTCCACATTCGTGAATGATCCACTATGATGAGCTATGGTGGTGTGTATCTGGCATCAGGCACTGGGAATCAGCGATGCAGCTGGGCACTGCATTTGGTGTGCCACCAGCAGCTTGGGGTGGAGGAGGAAGTATGGAATTCCCCAGGCCAGAGCTGAGAGCGGCTGTTCAGCACCTCCTTAATATGTACTGTTCCCTTACACAACTATAAGGTCTCAGCTACCAAGTTGGAGGTTAGGCAGAGCTAGGTGGGTGAGTCACTGCAGGTCTCTGCCTGGTCACATGGCTCCAGCTATTCTATGGTCCTGCCATAGTTAGGGGCGAGCTGGAAGAAGTGGAGTGTGAGACTGCTGGATGCCTCAGCCAGTGGAGACCAGAGCTCCAAAGGGTGGGTGGCAGGCAGTGGCAGCGGCTTTGGGCCCCACTCAAGGCACTTCAGCCAGGAATGGAGCTGGTATCTCTGAATGATGGGAGCCTAGAGTCTCCCTGGGCAATGGTGGCTTGAGATGGGGCTGGGCAGGGACGTAGAACCCAGGGCGGGAACCGGAACTCTGAGAGTTGAGCACCAGCCATGGCTTTGGGTTCTTCAGCCTGGGCAGCAGTGCAGAGCTTGGAGGCAAGGGCGCTGGGGTCCTGCATGGGCAGCGGTGGTCTTGGGCCTGGTGAGGCTCCCCAGGAGGGAATGGAGCCTGTAGTTCTGAGGGAGTGGGCATGGAGGGTCTCCATGGGCTGCCACAGACCGAGACTGGATTGGGCGCCCAGCTAGGGAGGTTGCTGGCAGCAGCTGAGTGCCGGGAAGATCATTGTAGCCAAAAAGGGAACCCAGATCTCCACAAGGTGGTATCCGAGGGTCTCCACAGGTGGCCGCCAGAGGCTTGGGACCGGGTGAGTTGGTGTAGCCGAGAAAGGAGCTGGGAGCTCAACGTGGCCTGGGCTCGGGGCTGCCTGGGGTGAAACGGCAGTGACAGAGGGGCTCCAGGAGCTGGCCGTGCATGGAATTGAGGGTCTCCAGGCCTCGGACTGGTGTGGCAGGCGGTGGGCGTGGGGGGGGGGGTGGTGGTGAAGGAAAATAAGTCTTTATGGGAACTCACTTTCGGAGAATCTCACAGTCCCACCTGTGCCATCACTATCTTACTGTAACTCCTTTGTTTTGTTTTACTTGGCAAAAATATCTGTGCATTCAGCCATGCTATACTGTGTATCAAGCGCTCAATGTTTTAAATTATGCATCAAATGAATGAATTGACTAACATTTTCCTATCAAGGAAGCTGCTGACTGACACTTGGGTTGTTTCCAATTTATTGATTTTTAGAATAAAGCTCCTACTTGGAGAATTAGCTGATAAAACAACTTTTTTTCTCCTTACATATGCAATAGCAATTACAAAATCATCATCATCTTCACCAAAAGAAGTAAAACTGGGAAAGTTGCAGATTCACATGTTTCCTTTAAAACTTCAGTTAATTGAAGGTACATGAAAAAAACCTGAAATCTGTAGAAACAAGCCCTTGCAGGGAGAAACAGGACAAGAGTATCAGCTTATTAGCTTATCTTAAACAGAGGTCTCTAGATGGCATGTAGGCTAGGACACGACTAAGATGGAAATGTGCATTTGAAGGCTCATAGCCTAGCAGTCTGTTAAAGGTGTCAGAGTTTGAAATTTGTATTTGCTACAAAATTCGAAAATTCCTATTCCCATTGAAGTCTTTTATACAGGGTTGTTGAAACTTGGCAAAATGTCCTCTCTCACCGTCCCACAGATAGTGGCAACTGGGAAAGAGAGAGAACTCACTTTTTTTTCTATAGTGCATTGAGAGCCATATCTCCTTTCACCAATACAAAATGAAAGACTTAATCTGCAGGGCAAGACACCAAATCCAGTATCCTAGGCCCACTGCTGCTGCACCATAGGAAATAGAAAGCAAATGGAGGCCACTACCAAGATTTTTTTCAAAGCCACAAATCCTGTCTGCCATGTGGAACAACAGCCTGAATCTTCAGGAAAGAACATCAAATTTGGAGAAAGAAAACAGGAATATAAGAACACTGGAAAGGTGAGTCAGAGGAAATGGGGAAAAATGTCACTCCAACCAGAAGACGCAAGAATACAAAGACCCACGTCTCATCTGTTGGATGAACAGGTACTCATGAGAGAGCTCACTGCGCCCAAGTGTCATGATGTCTGTCTGGGAATTTTGCTCAGTGAGAATGTCAGAGAATGACCTTAATTCTATCCCCTTCCACCACATTAAAAATTGTCAAGTATAAAACTGGAATGCATCTGGGATATCTGGAGCTGATTGTCTCCAGGAGAACACAAGGGGAAAGCACATAGCTATAAGGAAACTAAAGCAGAATAATGCAAGAGTAATCTGAATACTCTTGTGCTCATAGCAGAAAAAAGCTTCAACACATGCAGCCACTGAAATGAGTTTATATAGAATATACTAAATAGAAATTCAAAGGGCCATAATGAACAGATAATCAGAATGAATGCATGATGACATAGTTATTACAGCTGCTTGATTAAAAATATTAAATATTAAAAGGGAAACACAGTCATGTTACAGAAACAGGTAATGTTTGCCTAGAATAGAACTATTTACAAGAGTCAAGAAGTCTCAACATTCTCTGGACTTTGCCCTGTACTTGTTAACTCCTATAATTAGGGTGTCTTGTGATATTTAAATGCTTCAAATTAATAAAACTCCCTCTGTTCTCCATCTCCTATTAAGCTGTGTGAAAGCCATACAATTCTTTAATGTGCTTCTCATTGACGTGTTGGGGTAGGTAAATGCCCCAAATATAATAGGACATCAATACTTTTTGCTAATTTTTATTCTTTTCTAAATGCTTGTTGTTTATTGTTTGTTTGTTTGTAAATTTGCCAGAGATGTTTTTCTCCTTTATGTTCTTCTGGTTAAAGATAACATCAATTAGTAACTTCACAGACTAATCCATGTCACTCAAGGCCCATGTACTAATGTCACAAAAACGCACATACTCTGTGGTCAAATTTCACAGAATTTGGCCCTTAATCTGCCATTCTTCCTTGTATTTAGGCCATGAGAAACACCCCAACGCTGACCTACCCCTGGAAATGAGATTTTTTTCATCATGAGGATCTAGAGCAAACACAGTACACGTTTAGATGTGGGAGGTGCGTGGACCTTGTGTTTGACTGTTCACACCAGGGAGCACTGCAATTTTCCTCAAGGATTAAGAGTTTCTGGTTATAAAGTATTTGGCTCCTTTTTTCTTTATTTACGTTTTCTTTTGGTTTATAGTTTTGCTGCCAAATCCATAATAGACATATGTTTGTCATTGAGATTATATTTTATTTTACTTTATGCACATATAACTTTATTTAAACTATATTCTTCAGACAAAGAACCGTAAGCTTTTATGCAGAAATGACCACTTTTAAGTCTAGAGATGACCTGCAGTGTCTTTCAGTGCCAGATCATAAAGTTATGCCAAAAGATGACTGAATGAGTTGAATAAAGGAACGTGGAACTGATCTAAAGGGGTCTCTGTGATGATTGTTTTGTGTATCATTTTGGAGTGTGTTTTTGGATGAGATTAACATTAAAAACCAATAAAATGGAGGAACAGCAGATTGCCTTTCAAGTGGCTGTGGGTCTCATCCAATCAGAAGATGCATAAAAAACCACAATAATACATGTTATGAAGATCTCTTTCATAAGTAGTCTAGACCAAAAGATCTCCCGGGTCAGCAGGGTTCTTACCTTCTAACTGCACCTATATTAATTGTTTTTGTTTTTTTTTCTTATTTTCTACCTGCTACACTTCTGAGTAAAGCAAAACCTTTGCCTTTTCTAATTCCACTGCCTGATAGCCATATGACAAGGTCTACATCTGTCATAGGCTCTCCTGGGTCTCCAGGCTGCCAGACTTTGGGCTGAAGATACTTCATGGCTCTTCTTGGTTTATTTCTGTCAGCCTTTTGACTAGAACTATAAACTTGATTTTTCTGAGTTCCAGATTGCCAGCCTTCTCTCTGTTACTACATGACTGGTTTTCCTTTGAGATTGTCTGCAAGCCTTCTGACTGGAGTAACATCACAAGTTTTTGGGGGTCTTCACTTGTTAGAAATCTGAATGGAACTACACTATTGTCCCTCCTGTGTTTCCAGGTCACTTGTATCCTAAATTGAACTACGTTATTGGTTCTCCTGGGTCCCCAGGCTCTTGATTAGAACTTCGTAGTTTGCTCTTCGATGTCCCCATCCTGAAGCCCACATTGCAGAACCTGGACATTACAACTTCCATATTTTTGTAAGCCAGTTTATATTTGTATATATTTTTCTCTTGCTCTAGAAAACTGTGAACAAACACCTTAGGTAGTTAAATCTACAACATCAAAACACTGATGTTGTAGATTTAACATGAAAACAGTACAATAATGCAGTACTGAATTGTACCAGGTTATAACCCTAATTATTAAATAACCCTATGTTTTAAATATTAAGTATTAAATAGTTGAAGGAATATTCAAGTTTACTTTCTTCATGAATAAATTTTCATAGTCTTTTTCTAGGAATTTGTTCTTCTCATTCAGATTTAATATGTTCGTGCACATTTCTTCATAGCATCTTTTAAAAATGTTTGCATTTCTGTAAGATCAGCATTAAAGTCTCCACTTTGAGTTTTAATGTCCATAATTTGTGGTGTTTTGCTGATGACAAAAACGAAACTTTTGCTTTAATCGATTTTCCTACTTTTTTTCTCTATATAAGTTATTTCCACTCTAATCTGTATTATTATTTTTCCTTCTCATAGTTTGAAATATAGTGTAATCTCTTATTTCCCTGCCACAGTTAAGTTACACTATCTAAATATCAATTTGAATTTTTTATCTTAAAATGTGGGGTATAGGTATAAATTTCAGGGTTAGGTATATAAATGGTCAGTGTAAAGATAAAGTTTGGGTATCACTTTGGTCCCCACTTCACCTGATTTGAGATTAGATAATCTTATTGATGAAGTGTTCCCTCCCCTCCTGGCAGTTTTCCAGTAGTGTCAATTCATTTTTTATTATTTTATTATGATCATTTTTCAGGGTGGGCTTATGAGTGAGAACATGTGGTACTCATTTCTATGTTTCTTTGATAGATCACAGAGTATTGAAAACTCTAAATCCATCCTGGAGTTCATAATTTTGTCCATATTTATGGCTGCATAATATTCCATCATGTACATGTACCACATTTTTAAATCTAATCCACTTTTAATGGGCAGCACAGTTGGTTGCATGTTTTTCCTTTGTGAAAAATGCTGCAAAAAACATGCATGTACAGGTATCTTTTTCATAGAGGAATTTTAGTTCCTCCTGGTATATTGCCAAATATGGACTGATGGATCATATGGAAGGTTGATTTTTAGGCCTTTTAGGAGTCACTACACTGTTTTCCACAGAGGTTGTACTAGCTTACAATCTCACCAATACTGTAGAAGTGTTCCCTTTTCTTTGCATCCTCTCCAGCATCTATTGTTTTTTGAGTTATTGATGATAGCTATCCTAGGATTTAGGTGGTATCTCAGTATGGTTTTAATTTGCATTTCTCTGATGATTAGTGAGGCTGAGCATTTTTTCATGTATCAGTTGGCTCCTCATATGTCCTCTTTTGAGAAATGTCTATTCAAATCTTTTGCAACACCTTTGGATTTAGGGATAAGGTTTTAGGTATGATATTAAAAGCATGATTCATTAAAAAGCATAATCTTTTGATACATAAAAATTAGAAAAATTTTGGCTCTTAGATACTTTTTTTGGAGAAGTGGATGTCTGTATATCCTGGGCCTCTTTACCTCAGCCCTGGACTGCACAAGCTGGACCCAGGTGTGGTCATTTATGCAGAAAGGCAAAAGTGGATGAAACCCTATTTCACTGGCTCCACTTCCCTCCAATCTTTTTTGCTTAGCATCCCTCACCTGTATCTGCTGCCAAGAGGAAGAGTATTCTCCAATTACAGTCCATGGTGAGGGATTGTGCTCTCAGCATCTTCCGTAGGTTGTAGAAAAGGTGTTTCTTGTGTTTTCAGGGCAAGAATATATACTATTATTTTACCTAGAATACCTGATGTCATTTGCATTCTCATGACACAGACTGTTGCACATTTTTAGATATGGCCCAGTCTGAGAAGGATAAAATACAAAATCCATGGAAAATTGACCATGGGACACTGAGAGTTCATGAACTATTGCTTACTTGACTATGTGTGTTGCCTCCCATATCCTCAAACTTCTGGCAGACATATTTATTCCTCCTGAGGGAAGAACTTTCATGAGACCTGCAGCTGCCTGACAACTCATGATTGAATGAGGTAGAAACCAATTGAGACTCTCCTGAGCTCATCCGTGGTGGTGGTGCTGATCAGACTTTGTCTTCGATACAGTTCTTCTAAAACAAGGGCAGCCTGTTCATTACAGTGTGATTTATTTTTTAATTTAAATTTTATCATGCTTTTACTCTAACTGTGAAACAACTCTGTTATTTCTTATTTCCCAAATACTTCTAGCCTACAATGTTAAAACATTATTTTACAAATTTTCAAGAAACCATAGCAAAAAAAGAAAACCTAAATGATAATAAAATATTCAGAAAAACAAAAAACAAGAGAATCCCTTGATATTGATCACAAAGCAGGAGTCCAGCACTTGGAAGAAGATCTCCAGATGTCATCCTTCACTGCTACTCTTCATCTTGTTCTCACTTGGATGTGACTCATCCATACCTCTCACACATTGCTCATCCTCATTGATTCTCTGCACTCTTTTCATCAGATGTGCCTTCGTTTCTTTTTTCTCATTCTTACGTGTCAGCCTTGTCATGCTCTTAAATCTTAGTCCACTTCCTGTTGCAGTTAATGTTTCTATGTTTTCTTGAACATGTATAACAATATAGTGGGATATTCTGAAAGTACTACACCTAGCACACTTAGTCTATCCTCAAGAAAAACAACCTTAAGTAACAAAAGGTTGTCTGTAAACAGCATATATGAGCAAGTCCCTTTGGTAATAAACATGGGTCAATGTTGAGGATATTGAATGCTGTTTATTCTGCACCAGAAGTTAGCAAAAGACAAAGGTAGCTGTTGTGTGATTTTGTATTGTATGTGAAACAGAAGAGATGCTAATTTGGATTTAGATATGGAAGAGGTTTAAAAAATGGCATTCCAGTCAGGGAAAAGAGAAGATGACAGATGATCTAGGAAGAGAACCAGGATCGAATGCAGGTGTCAGTGGAAGGAGTAGAAGGAACAGAGGCTTGGTACACAGAGTCTCAGATAGCAGCAGTTCTAAAAAGGTTTCAGTCACAATGATGTTCTGAGGCCCAACCATGGTGACAGCTGCTGTACACAGTGTATCTGAGGCAAGAACACAGGAGCAAACTCAGGATGCAACAGTTGGACTTTGGTCCATGATGTCCCTGCATTTGGAAGTCCTGGTCACACACCCCATGGACATCCCAGTCACAATATCTCTTGAGCACTCCTGAAAAAGCTAAGCTATTGCCAGGTTACCCTGTCTCCTGTGTACTAGCTTTGATAGTTTATTTGTTGGGAGGAGGTTGTCTGGATAATACCCAGGGTGGACACTGATTCTGTCCTCGCTTATCTTGAGTCTTCTTCCAATGAGGAGGGATTGGCCAAAGGGCATTGAGTTGTGACAACAAGAATGGCAGGAATGGTATTCACCACCAGTGTAAAGACTGCATGAAGACATGACTATGTACTAGCAAATAGGGCTTGACGACATCCAAACTCTCCCTTCTTACTCCTTCCAGCACCCCCACACCTTCTTCCCTTTGCTCCCAGCAGGCCTTCTCTTTCTCCTTGTTCTAATTTTGGAGAAACTGTGTGCCTTCTTTTCCCATTTATTTCAAGACCAGCTTTTCAAATCTAATCAGTGTTGGAATTTATATCACACATTCAGTGAAGAGGTTTATTAATATACTTTTATTGTTTCAATATATTGTGCCTCTACTTTTTGGTTTTTATTCAATGCTAACAATGTTTCATGAAAAAAACACACATCCCCTACAAAATATTGTATATATATTGATATCTCCATCTCTTGTTAATTTGAATTTTGGTTGGTAATTAAAATTCCATTGTAATTGTAGAGCATTTTATAAATAGTTCATTTTAAAATTATAAAAATATAACAGGGATTAAATAGTACTGTACTCCATAATCATTCTCTGCCCAGCTATTTTTCCCAAATAACGTATCAATAGGCTCTTTTTCAAAAATTTATTTTGATTTAACTGACCAGTAATAATTGATTTAGATTACTAAATCTAAATTACTAAATGCATACATTGTGCAATGAGTAAATCAGGCAAATTAGCATCTCCATTACCTTGTATACTTAATCAATTTTTTGTGATGAGATCATTTTAAATCCACTTTTTTAGGAATTGAAATGTACAATATATATTATTAACAGTAGTACCAGACTCTGCATTATATCACTAGAATTTATTTTTCACCTCTAATTGAATTTAGTATATTTGACTGACATCTCTTTTTCTGTCCATCACAATTCCCAGCCTCTGGTACACACTATTCTGCACTCTCCCTACTTGAGATTAACTTTATTAAATTCCATGAATAAATGAGACCATGTAGTATCTATACAAATTTTTAGTGACATATGCTCACCATGCAGAATTTTTACACTGCTCAGAACACGCTTTGTACTCCATCCACCAATGCTTCATTCCCTCCTTACTAATAGCAGCAACTGATCTTTTTCTGTCGCTATAACTTCACAATTTCCAAAATGTTATTACAAAATGGAATAACACAGCAAGTAGACTTTCATTTTATCTTAATAGAACACATTTAAGGTTCTTCATAGCTTTTTAGCACTGAGTAATATTCAATTTTCGGGAAGTAAAACACTTTTTAAACCATGCCCTGGAGGACACCCTGACTATTTCTAAGTTTTTGCAATTATGAAAAAAGCTACTATGAACATTTGTGCACAGATTATTTGTTGAATAATTTTCAGCAAATTTGGGTACTGAGCAAGGAGTATGATTGCTTAATTGTATGAAATAATATGCTTAGTTGTTTAAGAAACTTCCAAGGTGTCATCCAAAGTGACTTACAGTTTTGTGTTTCCAATATCAAAACATGATGAGTTCTGTTGTTCCAATACTCATCAACATTTGGTGTTGTCAGTTTTCTGGATTTTTGCTTAGTCTAATAGGTGTGCAGAGATATCTCATTTTTGTCCTAATTTGTAGTTTCTGAAGGACATGTGACATGGGGCAAATTTCCATATGTTTATTTGCCATCTGTATGGCTTCTGTGTGAGCTCTGTTAAGATCTTAGGCCCATTTTTTATTCAAGATGTTTGTTTTCTTATTTTTCCATTGTAAATGATTGTTTTTTGTATATTCTGGATACTGGTTTATAATTCAATATGTAATTTTGTAAATATATTCTCCCAGTCTGTGACTTGTTTCTGAATACCTTGAAATTGCTTTTTTTGCATAGCAGAAGTTTTCAGTTTTAAGGAAGTCCAGATTATCAATGTTTTGTAACATAGATTATTTGTTATTGTTTCTAAAAGTCAATTGCATATCAAAGTCATTTACATTTTCACCTGGAATTTCTTCTGGAAGTTTTGTTGTATATTTAGGTCTATGATTCATTTGGAGTTAATTTTTTTTAATATTCAATATTTTTTATTATGATATTGTGGGGTACAGTTAAGGGTTAGGTATACAAAAATGCTTTGTTCAGGTACCCTTGTTGATAAGAGGTGTCTACCAATCCCCTGACAGATATTTACCACCATTAATACCATCACCCTCACCCTCCCCTCCCCCATATTTTTCCACCACTGTCAGTTATTTTCTTATGGTAATACGTTGGATGATCAGGGTCTAATATATGAGTGAGAACATGTGATACTCAGTTTTTTGTTTCTGTGAGAGGTCACTCAGTATTATGGACTCTAGTTCCATCCATGTTGCTGCGAAATTCATAATTTCGTTCTTTTTTATGGCGGTGTAGTATTCCATTGTGTATATGTACCACATTTTTTTAATCCAGTAATTTTTGATGGACAGCATGGTTGTTTCCAGGTTCTTGTTACTGTGAACAATGCTGCAACAAACATACGTGTGCAGGTGTCTTTTATATAGAGTGATTTGAGTTCTTCAGGGTATATTCCCAGTAGGGGGATTGCGGGGTCATATGGGAGGTTGATATTTAGAGCTTTTAGGAATCGCCACATTGCTTCCACAGAGGTTGCACTATTTACACTCCCAACAACAGTGTAGAAGTGTTCCCTTTTCACACACCCTCTCCAGCAACTGTCATTTTTTGAGTTATTGATAATTGCCATTCTGACTGGAGTTAGGTGGTATCTCAGTGTGGTTTTGATTTGCATCTCCCTGATTATTACTGAGGATGAAAATTTCTTCATGTGTCTTTTGGCTGCTCAGATGTCTTCCTTTGAGAAGTGTCTGTTCATATCTTTTGCCCAGTTATAATGGGGTTGTTTGTTTTTTTTCTTTTTTCACATGTTTGAGTTCCTTGTAGATCCAGGATGTTAAGCCTTTGTCAGACCTGGTGTTGGCAAATACTATTTCCCAGTCTGTAGGCTGTTGCCCTGCTCTCTTGATGGTTTCTTTGGCTTTGCAGAAGCTTGTTAGTTTGATGAGGTCCCACTTGTCTATCTTATCTCTTATGGCCTGTGGGTTTC
>CAUYQG010183514.1:0-35110 GCA_963574415.1 Tarsius wallacei
TCAAAAAAATTAGCCGGGCGTGGTAGCGTGCGCCTGTAGTTCCAGCTACTCGGAAGGCTGAGGCGGAAGGATCGCCGGAGCCCAGCAGGTCGAGGCTGCGGTGGCCGGGAGCAGCCACTGCACTCCAGTCTGGGTGACAGAGTGAGACTCCAACTCAAAAAGAAAAAAAAATCACTATGAAAAAGAAAAGTAATGGCAGGGTCTGGGGGGCTTACCTCCCAATTATTAATAGGATTACAAAACCTCCTAATTTGAGACAGATCCTGTTCCTAGAATGAAATAGGAGAAGTACAGAATTAGACCTAATAAAAGTGAACACATGAGAGCAATGGCAGGATTAACTTAATAAAAGGTACCAGAATGACCAGCTAGCCATTTATAACTTTTAAAATGTGGATTCCTACTTCCTTCCTCATTCCAAAATAAACTCCAGATGAATAAAGATTTTACTATAAAAACCATGAGTCCAAAAAGGAACTACGTGAATAAATAGATTTGTAATCTTGAGGTGGGGAAGGCTTTTCTAAACATAGCCCAAAACTCAGAAGTCGTATGATATTTTTATTTTACATCTCACATGGCATGAAACATTTAAAAAGACAGACAACAAACTTGGAATAATATTTGCAAGACATATGGCAAGGGAATAGCATTTATAATAATAAAAACTCCTTTCAATCAATTAGAAAGGAAAAATAACTGAGTAGAATAAAAACAGGCAAAAGACATAAGCAAACACTTCACAAAAGTTGCATTCATTGGGCTTTTGTTTATGACTTCTGAGTTTCCTTTCATGCCTCGAAAGAATTTCCACACTCCAAGATGTCCAGTATGTGTAATAATGAAAGAAATGCTAATTTAGTTTTTTTAAAAAAGCAATTATTTTTTACTATCACTTGGGAAATATCAACTATCAATATGAAATTGATAATACCATTAACACAGATTTTAGTGTTGACACAAGCATTAAGAAAGAGGCACTTTGATTCCCCATCAGTGGGAATGTAAATTGCTATTATTATTTGCAGGACAATTTGATAACTGCTGTTTATAATATAGCTACATGGTTTAGCTCAACCCAAATTCTAGGACTTTACTGTCATAAAGGTACACTATATGTACAAGGATTTTCACTGAAGCATTGTTAATAGTGAAAAATCGGAAGTAACCCAAATACCCGTTAATAGGGAATTAGATAAATAAGTTATGGAAATGACATACTTTGCCGCTGTTAAAAAATAAATATACAGCCAGGCATGGTGGCATATGCCTGTAATCCCAGCACTCTGGGAGGCCGAGGCAGGAGGCTTGCGTTAGCCCAGGAATTCAAGACCAGCCTAGGCAATATAGATTTTGTTTCTACAACAATTTTTATTTTTATTTTACTTTTATTTTATTTTATTTTATTTTATTTTATTTATCTCACTCTGTTGCCCAGACTGGAGTGCAGTGGCTGGGCTCCGGCGATCCTTCCGCCTCAGCCTTCCAAGTAGCTGGAACTACAGGCGCGCTACCACGCCCGGCTAATTTTTGATTATTGTAGAGATGAGGTCTCACCAAGTTGCCCAGGCGGGTCTTGAACCCGTGGGCTTAGGCAATCCACTCACCTCAGCCTCCCAAGGCGTGGGATTACAGGCTGAGCCACTGAGCCCGGCCTCTACAAAAATTTTTAAAAGTTAGCTGGCATGATGGCACACGCCTATAGTCCCAGCTATTCGGGAGGCTGAGGCAGAAGGATCACCTGAGCCCAGCAGGTTGGGACTGCAGTGAGCCGTGATCATGCCACTGCACTTCAGCCTGAGCAACAGAGTGAAACCCTGGCTCAAAAAATAAACAAATAATATACTGACATGGAAAGATTAGAATATTATATACATCTCATGTATGTGAAAAGTTCAAAAGACAAAATATATAAATGTAAATGGTAATGCACTATATAAATATATGGCAAACAAAAGTTATTAAATGTTGATGACGTCCATAATCGTCTATATTCCAATAACTTTAATTAATTTTTTTTAAACTAGATTTAACAATATAGAGCTTAGTATCTTTTTGGTCTGTGTAAACAATTAAGTTTTCAGGGAATAACAGACCCCTTTGGAAACCTCATGAAAGCTTTCAACCCTGTTAATCAGCCCGAATGTATGGGCATACTAAGTTTTGTATATTACTTTAAGGATTTCCTAGACAGTCCCTCAAAACAAAACAAAAAATAATTCCATGGGTTCCTGCTATAAATTCTAGTCCTCAGGATACATAAAGAGAAAAATTGAATTGAATCCTCCCAAAGACATGGTGAAGTCCTAACCCTGGTTCCAGTGAATGTGATCTTTTTTGGAAATAGGGTCTTTGCAGATGTAATTAAATTAAGGTGACATCATTAGAATGGACCCTAATCCTAGCCAGGTGTGTTGGCGTGTGCCTGTAGTTTCAGCTATTCGGAAGGCTGAAGTGGGAGGATCGCCTAAGCCCAGCAGGTCGAGGCTGAGGTGACCATGAGCGAGCCACTGCACTCCAGCCTGGGCGACAAGAGTAAGACTCCAACTCAAAAAAGAATGGACCCTAATCCATTGTGACTGGTGTCCCTTAGAAAAGAGAAGAGACAGGGGGAGACTCCCAGGGGGAGAACTCCAGGTGACAACAGAGACGAGGATTAAAGTGCTGCAGCTGCAAGCCAAAGAACACCAGCGAGGACCAAGAAACCACCAAGAAGCTGGTGAGAGTCAGGGAAGGATTCTCCCCTACAGGCAGCACAGCCCTGCCTACACCTTGACTTCAGATCCAGCCTCCAGAACTGTGAAACAAGAGACATCTGTCGTTTTGAACCACCCACTTTCTTAGCAGCCCTAATAAATGAATAGATGCTATATAGATAATCCAGACATCGAAAACCAAGTGAATTTTAGATACGAAAAATTTTAGAAATTGGAAAAAAGGAAGTGAAATGATCATTGTCTGCAAATGATATCATTGTTCTCCTGGAAAACCCAAGAGAATGAATGAAGAAACGATGCTGGCTCATGCCTGTAATCCCAGTGCTTTGGGAGGCAAAGGTGAGAGGATCACATGAGGCCAGGAGTTTGTGATAAGCCTGGGCAACATAGCATGACCCTGTTGCTACAAAAAAAAAAATGTTTTTAATTAGCCAGATGTAGTGGTGCACATCTGTAGTCCCAGCTACTTGAGAGGCTGAAATGGGAGGATGGCTTGAGCCCAGGAGTTTGAAGTTATAGCGAGCCATGATCTGATCGTGCCACTGCACTTCAGCCTAGATAACAGAGCAAGATCCTGTCTCAAAATAAGAGAGAGAGAAAAATCCGTAAGGGAGCAAGGTATAAAACTACTACCTAGAAATCAATATATTTCATACATATGAACCACACCTAGTTAGCAGATATGGTGGAATTTTCCACTTGAAATATGTGTGAATAAGATCAAATACCTAAGAATACATGTAAGAACTGTGTAAGATCTTTATAGTAAAAACTGTAAAATGCTACAGGACTCAGAAGAACAATTAAATACATGGAAAGGCATAACATGTTCTTGAGTAGAAAAACTCAACATCAGGCCGGGCTGGGTGGCTCAGCCTGTAATCCCTTGCTTTGGGAGGCTGAGGTGAGTGGATTGCCTGAGCCTGGGGGTTCGAGACCCGCTTGGGCAACTTGGCGAGACCTCGTCTCTACAATAAATCAAAAAAACTAGCTGGGTGTGGTAGCGTGTGCCTGTAGTTCCAGCTGCTTGGAAGGCTGAGGTGGAAGGATCGCCGGAGCCCAGCAGGTTGAGGCCACGGTGGCTGGGAGTGGCCACTGCACTCCAGTCTGGGCGACAGAGTGAGACTCCAACTCAAAAAAACCCAACAAAACAAAACAAAACCAAAAAACCTCAACATCATAAAGGTATTAATTCTTCCTAAATTCATCTATAAATTTAATTCAATTAAATTCCAAACTAAATTTGGAAACTAGGCAAGATGATTTCAGGGTTCAAGTGGAAGAAGAAAAAAAAGAAGAGTCAGGACAATTCTAAAAATAATGTATGGGGAGGTAGGGGAATTAATTCCATCAGATAGTTTTAAATATGACAAAACTATAATGTAGCGTGGCACAGGCATGTTAATAGACAGAACCGTAGAATAGAATAAGAATCCAGAAACAAACACACAGGAGAGTTCTGTAGGTGATTTTTTTTTTTTTGAGTCGGAGTCTCACTCTGTAACCCAGGCTGGAGGGGAGTGGCACGCTTACGACCACCACAGCCCCAACCTGCTGGACTCAGGAGATCCTTCCGCCTCAACCTTCCAAGTAGCTGGAACCACAGGTGCGTGCTACCACGTGCCTTGTAGAGACGAGGTCTCACCAAGTTGTCCAGGCTGGTCTCGAACTCCTGGACTCAGGCAATCCTCTAGCCTCAGCCTGCAAAAGTGCTGGGATTACAGGTATGAGCCACCCCGCCCAGCCGCATGGTGGTTTTTGTCTGCCAAAACCCATTCTCCCCTTTTCCCATGGTAACACAGATGTAGCTGGGCATGTGGCTATGCAGATAACTGCATTCCTTCCTTTCTGTGCGGCTAAGGTCTTGCTTATGGTGCTTAAGCGAAAAGTTGTACTGCTCCGGGGACTGGGTCTTAAGACTTCACTGTGCCTGTCTCCTAGTTGCTTTCCCATTTCTGTTGGCTAACACCCAGAAGTGCCAAAGACACACCTGATCACACAGATGTGGAAATGCTGTAGTGACGGCAGAAAAACCGAGACGTAGGTGACCAGGTTCCCTGGATGACCACATGGAGCACGAGCTGGCCCTCCAACCTGAACCGTTCACCCTGGACTGGCATGGGAGGAAGGTGGAAGCTTCCATTTTAACACAGTATTGAATATCTTTGTTGCGACACTGTGCCCCCACCCCAACTAATACAGAACAACAGCAAGGTTGACAGGAGGCAGCCACCCCAGGGAGAGGCTCACAGGGAGAGTCTGAGATCTGGTAATATTGTTTCTTAACCTGAGTGATGGGTACACTGGTTGGTTTCATTCTGATTCTTTTCATCACGTGTGTGTGTTTTACACGCACTCTTTTGTATGTGTGTGTGTATGAATAATTTCTCAACTTAAAAAAGAAAGTTAAAATATGATAATAATGAAATACCATTTAGCCTGTCATATTGGCAAACATTAAAATATGCAACATTGGAGCGTATTTGGTAAAACTAGCATCTTCATACATTTTGATGGGAATGACTGGGCATAGGAGCACACGCCTGTAGTCCCAGCTACTTGGGAGGCTGACATGGGAGACCTGTTTGAGCCCAGGAGTTCAAGTCCAGCCTAGGCAGGCAACATAGCAAGGCCCCATCTCTTAAAAATTTTTTTTGATAGAAATATACATTGATATAAGCTTTTAGAGTATATTTTTACATCATCTATGAAAATTTTAAATGCACAGAGTAAATAAATGAGAAAAAGACAACCCAATTTTTTTTTTTGAGTTGGAGTCTCACTCTGTTGCCTAGACTAGAGTGCGGTGACACACTCCCAGTCACCACAGCCTTGACCTGCTGGGCTTAGGCGATCCTTCCACCTCAGCCTTCCAAGTAGCCGGAACTACAGACACGTGCTACCATACCTGGCTAATTTTTATTTATTGTAGAGAAGAGGTCTCGCCAAGTTACCCAGGTGGGCCTCGAACCCGCGGGCTCAGGCAATCCACTAGCCTAGGCCTCCCAAAGTGCTAGGATTACAGGCTGAGCCACTGAGCCCAACCCCAATTTTTTCAAGTGGGCAAAAGACTTGAAAAGACATTTCACAAAATACAACATTCAAATAACCAGTAAACATACAAAATGTCAATGTCATTATTCATCAGGAAAACAGCAATTAAACCCACAGCGAGACCTTTACACTCCCAGAGGAATGGCTAAAATTAAAAAGACTGAGGAACCCAGTATTGGTGAGGAAATAGAGCAAAGTGTTAGTTGGTACAACCACTTTAGAAAACCGTTTAGCGCTGGGTGCAGTGGCTCACACCTATAATCCCAGCACTTTGGGAGGCCAAGATGAGAGGATTGCCTGAGCCCATGGGTTTGAGACCAACCTGGGCAACTTGGCGAGACCTCATCTCTACAATAAATCAAAAAATTAGCCAGGCGTGGTAGTGTGCACCAGTAGTTACAGCTACTCGGAAGGCTGAGGTTCAGGCTTGGTGGCTCAGCCTCTAATCCCAGCACTTTGGGAGGCCTAGGCGAGTGGATTGCCTGAGCCAGCGGGTTCGAGACCTGCCTGGGCAACTTGGCAAGACCTCATCTCTACAATACATAAAAAATCAGCCGGGCATGGTAGCACGCACCTATAGTTCCAGCTACTTGGAAGGCTGAGGCAGAAGGATCACCTGAGCCAAGCAGGTAGATGCTGGGATGGTCGTGAGTGTGCCACTATACTCTAGCCTGGGTGACAGAGTGAGATTCCAACTCAAAACAAAAAAACAAAAAAACAAAGGCTGAGACAGAAGAATCGCCTGAGCCCAGCAGGTCAAGGCTGTGGTGACCATGAGCCTGCCACTGCACTCCAACCTGGGTGACAGAGTGAGACTCCAACTCAAAAAACAAAACAGGCCAGGCTCAGTGGTTCAGTCTGTAATCCCAGCACTTCAGGAGGCCATGGCGAGTGGATTGCCTGAGCCTGTGGGTTCGAGACCAATGCGGGAAACTTTGTGAGACCTGGTCTCTACAATAAATAAAAAATTAGTCAGGCATTGTAGCATGCACCTGTAGTTCCAGCTACTTGGAAGGCTGAGGCGGAAGGATCGCTGGAGCCCAGCAGGTCGACGCTGGGGTGGCCATGAGTGTGCCACTGCACTCCAGCCTGGACGACAGAGTGAAATTCCACCTAAAAAAACAAAACAAAACAAAAAAAACCCTGTTTAGCAATATCTACTAAAATTAAGCACACATATGAACTAAAATATACATACACCCTGTACCAGCATTAATACTCCTGGCTACAAAGCCAACTGAAACGAGTACTATGTTCATTCTGAAATGTGTACAAGAATGTCTAATAACAGCTTTATCTATAATAGCCCAAAATTGGGGGGAAAAAACAGTTATTGTGTCTATCAGAAGTAAAATAGTTAGCCGAGCTTGGTGGCTCAGCCTGTAATCCCACGTCTTTGGGAGGCTGAGGTGAGTGGATTGCCTGAGCCCGCGGGTTTGAGACCCGCCTGGGCAACTTGGTGAGACCTCATCTCTACAATAAAAAAATAAAAAAATAAAAAATTATCCGGGCGTGGTAGCACGTGCCTGTAGTTCCAGCTCCTTGGAAGGCTGAGGCGGAAGGATCGCCGGAGCCCAGCAGGTCGAGGCTGCGGTGGCCGGGAGCGGCCACTGCACACCAGTCTGGGTGACAGAGTGAGACTCCAACTCAAAAAAAAAAAAAGAAAAAGAAATTTAAGATATTTGCATATACATAACTAGGTATCTTGGGGATAGGATCTAGTCTAAATAGAAATTCATTTATGTTTCATATATACCTTATACACAATCGCCTAAAGATAGTTTTATACAATACTTTTGACAAATTTTGTGCATGAAACCCATCATGTGAGGTCAGGGAGGGAATTTTCCACTTGTGGCCTCATGTCGGGCTCAAAGAGTTTATTTATTTATTTATTTTTAATTTTTGAGTTGGAATCTTACTGTGTCACCCAAACTGGAGTGCAGTGGCACGCTCACGGCCACTGCAACCTCGACCTGCTGGGCTCCGGTGATCCTTCCGCCTCAGCCTTCCGAGTAGCTGGAACCACAGGCATGCACCACCACGTTCGGCTAATTTTTTTATTTTTTGTAGAGACGAGGTCTCACCATGTTGCTTAGGCTGGTTTCAAACCCCTGAGCTCAGGTAATCCTCTCGCCTCTGCCTCCCAAAATGCTAGAATTACAGGCGTGAGCCACCACACCCAGCCTCGAAGAGTTTCAAATTGAGTTCAGCTTAGGGATGCTCAACCTATAAATTCTGCTGCATTCAACATGGATTAATCCCACAGACACGATGTTGAATAGAAGTAGCTAGACACAAGAATACATGTTGTATAATTCCATTTATATGAAGTTTAGAAACAGAAATAACTAATCAATGATGTCAGAACATTGGTGGTTATTTTTGAGAGAGATATTGATTGGGAGGAGACTGAGGGAGCCTCTGGGGTGCTAGAATTTCTATATCTTGATCTGGGTGTTACCTATGTAAAACTCTATCAAGTTCTACACTTAAAATGAACACTTTATGTAAATTATACCTCAATAAAAAAGTAAAAATAAATTCGGTTATGCAATAAAAATTAAGATAGTCTGGGAGCAGTGTCTCATGCCTGTAATCCCAGCACTTTGGGAGACCAAGGCAAGAGGATTGCCTGAGCCCAGGAGTTCGAGACCAGCCCTGGGCAACAGAGTGAGACCTTGTCTCCACAAAAAATTTAAAAACTAGCTGGGCATAGTGGCATGCACCTGTAGTCCCAGCTACTCAGGAGGCTGAGGCAGGAGACTTGCTTGAGCTCAGGAGGTCGAAGCTGCAGTGAGCCATGATCATGCCACTGCACTTCAGCCTGGGTGACAAAGTGACACCCCTACTCAAAAAACAAACAAAAACATTGTACTGAAGGTATTAACGAAAGCAATCGGACAAGAGTTAGAAATTAGATGTATAAAAAATAGAAAAGAGGTAAAATTTTTTTTTTTTTTTTTTTGAGTAGGAGTCTCACTCCGTCGCACAGACTGGAGTGCAGTGGCCGCACCCGGCCACCACAGCCTCGACCTGCTGGGCTCCGGCGATCCTTCCGCCTCAGCCTTCCGAGTAGCCGGAATTACAGGCGCGCACTACCACACCTGGCTGATTTTTTGATTTTTATTGTAGAGATGAGGTCTCGCCAGGTTGCCCAGGCGGGTCTCGAACCCGCGGGCTCAGGCAATCCACTCACCTTGGCCTCCCAAAGCGCCGGATGACAGGCTGAGCCACCGCGCCCAGCCACAAGGTAAAATTTTTAATATTTGTTAATGAGGGATCAAATGCTTAGAAAACCCAAGGGATTCAACTAAAAAACTGCTATTAATAGGAGAATACAAGGCTGGACGCAGTGACTCAAGCCAGTAATCCCAGCACTTTGGGAGGCCAAGGTGAGAGAATTGCCTGAGACCGGGGGTTTGAGACCAGCCTGGGCAACTTAGTGAGACCTCATCTCTACAATAAATCAGAAAATTTGCCAAGTGTGTTGGCTCACACCTATAGTTCCAGCTACTTGGAAGGCTGAGGTGGAAGGATTGCCTGAGCCCTGCAGGCTGAGACTGCGGTGGCTGTGAATGTGCCACTGCACTCCAGCCTGGGCAACAGAGTAAGACACCAACTCAGAAAAAAAAAAAAAAGGAATGCAAAGCCAGGCACCATGGCACATGCCCCAGCTACTGAGGAGGCTGAGGTGGGAGGGTTGCTTGAGCCCAAGAGTCGCAGCCCACCCTGGACAACATAGCAAGACCCCCATCTCTTAAAAAAAAAAGAGAGAAAATTCAGTGAAGTGATAGGGTATACGTACAGAAATCAGAAGCCTTCATACACACAACTACACAAACAGCATTACTGTGAGCAGCCTTACACGTGCCCCTTACGGATCCATGTGGGACTTTTCCTGGGGTATGTGTTCAGGAACAGAATGGGTGGGTCAGAGGATTCATGTATTCTTCATTTGATGGAAACCACTAGGCGGCTTCCAGGACCACTGCACCAGCTGCCACACCCGCCGGCGTCCACAGTACTTGCCAGAGCCCCGCATGCCTGCAGAGAACCAGCTTCTGCAAAGCCGGGGCCTAAACCAAAAAGGAGGAATATGTGGAATCCAGGGGCCTAAACCAAAAAGGAGGAATATGTGGAATCCAGGAAACAAGGGCTCTGACCAAGGGCAGTGGAGTCCCGGCAGGTGCCGCAGGCCTGGGCTGGAGCGCCGCCGCTTCCAGATCCCACCCCAGACACTCTTGAGGGTTCGGGATATCAGGAGACACCACAAGTGCTTGGCTGAGTCACTGTGTATAACAGCAGCTCTCCTGTCGGTAGAGCCGGCTCCGCCTTCTCAGGCTCACTCTAGAGGCCCCCAAGCAGCAGATCCACTCATCCTTTGTTCTTCTTGCCCTCAGAATAACCTAAAAGACCGTTTTTGTTTTCCTTGGGAGTCCAGCAAGCCACAGAGCAGTGCTCCTGGCCATATCCTCCTCAGGCCCGGTGTGTGATGTGCCAGCCTTTGTCTCCATGTTGTCCATCCTCTCAAGAAGTCAGCTCAGCAGGGAACCCAGCGAACAGGCTGTCTTCACCACTTCTTCCCTTTCTTCATCTTGATCATGATTATTCATGACTGATAGTCAGGATTTCTTTTTAAGAAGCTCCCTTCTTGTTATTAGCTGACAGAACAAAAGGTTCTTGATTAAATGATGGCTCTTTCCTGCTCACTAAAAGCCAAAAGCTAATGCGGTACTGAGATCAGAAAAGTAGATATGGTATCCATTGTTATGAAAATAGTGACCAACTCCCAGGAGCAAATGAAGAGTCATGTGGACAGGTGCTTTTAGGGGTCAAGATCCACCGACTGGGAGGGCTGTTTCCGAACAAGGAGCTGGAAGAGCCCAGCTCTGCCAGGGAACAGACATGGACGTCAGTGAGTCGCACCTCCGGCTTTCCCAGAACACTCTTCTCCTTGCTATGTTGCCCAGGCTGGTCTCGAACTCCTGGGCTCACGCGATCCTCCCACCTCAGTTTCCCAAAGTGCTGGTTTTACAGGTGTGAGCCAATACGCCCAGCCTTTCTTTACTTTTTTTTTTTTTTTTTTTTAGTCAGAGTCTCACTCTATTGCCCAGGCTGGAGTGCAGGCTCATGCTTATGGCCACTGCAACCTCGACCTGCTGGGCTCAGGTGATCCTTCAATCTCAGCCTTCCAAATAGCTGGAGTTACAGGCACACACCACCACTCTTGGCTAATTTTTTTTTTTTTTTGAGTTGGAGTCTCACTCTGTCACCCAGACTGGAATGCAGTGACACGCTCCCGGCCACCGCAGCCTCGACCTGCTGGGCTCAGGCAATCCTTCCACCTCAGCCTTCCAAGTAGCTGAAACTACAGACACACACTATCACGCTTGGCTTATTTTTTTTTTTGATTTATTGTAGAGATGAGGTCTCGCCAAGTTGCCCAGGCGGGTCTCGAACCTGCGGACTCAGACAATCCACTCACCTCAGGCTCCCAAAGCGCTGGGATTACAGGCTGAGCCACCGAGCCCGGCAATGCATTGGTCTTAAAGGACTATCAGTTTTAGAAGAGTTCCAAAAATGCCTTTGTAGACAGAACAAACATTTGTTTGGTTTTGGTGATCTCTTTGAAAAGGAGTTGGGTAGCTGTACTTACAGGCCTCCAAAATCAATATAAAACCACCGCTGAAGAAGTTCATAGGTGACCAAGGTAACACCAAACTGGGGAGAGGATCGAAACACTCGAGCTGAAAAAGAGAGGCAGGGGTGGGAGAGACTTAAAAACCAGATGACTATGGTCAAGACAACCACTGAGTGACAGGAGTAGGACACTAAAGCCAGACATTCTGTACGACCTCAGGCCCTACCTGCAGTCCCTTTCCAAAACGCTGAGGGCCCCTCTTCCCGAAGTATCTTCCTGAAACAGTCAATGACACCACTGTATGTTGTCTGGCCAGCGCGGGCGGCCACTTGCAGTCTTGTCTTGATGACATCAGCAGGGGTCACCAGAGATGCAGCAGGCACACCTTTCAGGAAAAAGCCACATTTATTTATTTATTTATTTAGGTCTCCTTACTGCAATCTTTTAAATAATATAAATGAGTCTGGCTTTTCTGAATGGATCAGTGATACATTTATATATATATATATATATTTTTTTTTTTGAGTTGGAGTCTCTCACTCTTGTCACCCAGGCTGGAGTGCAGTGGCATGCTCACAGCTACCACAGCCTCAACCTGCTGGGCTTAGGCAATCCTTCCTCCTCAGCCTTCCAAGTAGCTGGAACTACAGACACATGCCACCACGCCCGGCTAGTTTTTATGATTTATTGTAGAGATGAGGTCTCACCAAGTTGCCCAGGCTGGTTTCAAGCCCCTGGGCTCAGGCAATTATCTTGCCTCGGCTTCCCAAAGTGCTGGGATTACAGGCTGAGCCACCATACCCGGCTGATACGTTAATATTTTTATTTATTTTATTTTATTTTATTATAAAGATGTGGGGTACAATTCAGGGTTAGGTATACAAACGTTGATTATGCAGGTACCCTTGTTGATGAGGTGTGCCCCTCCCTCCCCTAGCAGTTTCCCTTAACTGCCAATCCCATCCCTCTTCCCCTGACAGTTTCCCAATACTGCCAATCCCTTTCTTATAGTATTATAATCGTTAAAGGTCCGCTTATGAATGAGAACATATGGTACTCTGTTCTTTGTTTCTGTGGATACATTAATATTTTATTGGAAGAAAAAAATCAACTGAAAATTCTGGTTAACATTCATAACTTTAGGGGAAAAAAAGAAGCAAAAAACTTCTGCTGATGTGATGCCACAAGTGTGACACCTTCACATACATTAACACCTTGATCAGAACTGTCTCTTCCATAAAAAGACAAAGTAAATGCTCGATAGTGTACTAAACCCAATTATTCAGTTTCTCAAACTCCTACACATATATTTTATACATTTTAATAAGAAATATTAATCATTTTGGAAAGTCCATATTCTGACTCATGAGTTCTCATTTTGAGAAAGCCACATTTAATTCATCCAAAGTACCTTATACATGAGAAAAATACTGCTAACATCTAACAATACAATCTGCAACTTTAACCACTTGAGGGGAATTCAAAACCCCTTAAAGAGATGTCTGGGTACAAATGGGAAAGCCTATTAGTTGCTCTATGTGATTAGGGAAAAATTATTATTTTTTTTTTCTAAATTAGAAAGGGTCACTACACATCTACAAATAACCGAGAAAAAAAAGTGTCAATTTTAATAGAATTCCCAGGTGTTTCCTTTTGGTTTCAATTATTTTACCTCTTTTTTTCCTTAAGTAAGATATAAGTATTATACGTATAATAAATAATAGGCTAACGTCCTTTTAATGAGTAGCTAAATGTATCTCTATACCACATGTGTCTGACACCAAAGTGTACTTGTCAACCGTGCTGTAGGAGGTAACTATCAACACTCATCACCACTCACCTGCTTGAGGAACTAACTTGAGAGGTGGCTGGAACTTCTTTCAGACATGCTTACATGACAGAAGTCATCACAACTGGAGTGAAAGGAGGTCAGGCGGCAACCAGTTAAGGAACAATAGGGGAGCTGATCATGGAAAGACCGCCTGAGCTCCCAGGGGTAATTTTGAGATGATCAGCAGTAGGACATGCAAGAGGGATTTCAGAACCACACCTTTTACTTATTAAACAAAACGGAGAACAAAGGAGCAGCATAACCTCCCCCAGGGGATGGAAATTTGATTTGACCTGAATATCACTGTATCATCACAAGGAGCTGATGGCCTTATGGGGGGCTCTGTTAGAGAACGATGCAAATACCTTCCCTTGGCACTGTCTTGCACCTTATTCAGATGAAACCAGGTAAATTGCCTGTCTCTGGAGGCAGAATTCTGAACGTTCTCAGTACCTGCCAGGGAAACTTTACTCGTAAAAATTAGAAAAATCCATCTCATTCTGAAAACTGACATTAAATGTCTAATAGGCTTTTCCAAGTTGGTGCTGACAGTTCCATGGAAATGTTTACTTGGTTCCATCCACCCCTGGCAAATTATTTGTCCATTATTAAACTGTTCTCTGGTTGCCTTTTGCTGCTGATTGGAAAGCATAGGAATAAGCCTGGAGGGAAAATGTTGGCCACCACTGAAAACTGGGAGACTGGTAAGTACCAGAGAGGGGCTGGTAAAACTCAGTGCCAAGACTGAGCAGGTAACTTCACCGACTTTCAACGGTACAACTGACTGAAATTACAAATGCTAGAGGACAAGGGATTTGCTGAACCCTTAATAAGGGCTGTATGCTCCCTGGGGAGTTTCTTAATTAATCACAAGGCATCTCCTATCATCACAAGCAAGAACAACCACATGGTTCCTCCCAGCACTCTCGGAACCAAGGGTTCCTGCCATGCACCAAGCATGACATACTTCAGGAACTGCTCAGAGGTCCTACTCTTTATCCAGGGCCACCAGAGGAGGAGCCCAACAAATGACAGTCACACAGTGAACAGGAGGAGCCCAGACAGTCAGAGTCACACTGAGCTCTGTAATGGCTCAATACTAGCAAATATGTACCCTTTCCTGCTTCTGCCATTTCTGATTGTTGGTGCAACCAACTCCTTCCACTCCAAGTCAGTTCCTTCATAACTCAAGAGTAAGGCTATACCTGTGAGATCAGAAGGAAGTATCTTAGTACCTTTCTGCATTTGTGAGGCTCCTCTTTCTGATGGAATCTTTTCTGTGCCTAATTTGGTATCTTGGGTTACATGAGGGTTTTTATTCACTTTACTGGTATTTATTGAGCTCTTATTAAGACTAAATCACCGTACAGGGAAGGCAAGGATGAACAGAATGATAACACCTGCCCTCAAGACACTCAGCCTACTACAGAAGACAAAACTTATGCAAACACTGATAAAAGACTAAGTGTTAAGGGTCACAAAAGAGATGAAAATCAAGCTCAGGGTGCTTTGATGAAGGGTACTGCTTACTTTGGTCTAATGAGGGAGATGGTAGGAAGAACAGGGACAGTTTCATGAAGAAAGCTCAATTTTGAGCCAAATCATGTAGATGCCAATATACAGAGTCAGAAAGTAAGGGCATGCTAGATCTGTGCTCAGCATTACATACAACAAAGCAACTGATTTGATGAAAAACTTTTTCACCTTAATGCTCAGCTTGGCTGCACTCAAGGCTTCAGGGGCACAGGAGACTAAGAAACATGCTAATGATGAAAGCCCAATTTAGATGGGCAGATCTAATTTGGCTCTGAGTTGCTAAGCTGCATTAAGTTGTTTATCCACATTATGCAAATGTAATTAACTCTCATCAGAATTACAGCACATCCTACAAAGGAGAAAAAGCGATCATATTTAAACTAAGTTAGACACAAACAATAACCCTCTCAGAAATATAGGGGGAAAGTACATAGAGATTCTGTACTTTTTAAAGATAATGAAAGGAGAATTATTTCAGTTAAAAAAAGTTTTTGTAGTTACCTGCCATGGCTCCAGCTGCAAGAAGATTTAAACCTCCCACGTGTCCGTTTTCATCAGCCAGAAGTATTTTGCAATGAGCATAAACAGGAAAATAGATTGCAGAGAAGGGAATGTCTCGGAGGAAACACGCTTTGGCACCCTGTCACACAGTGAGGAAATAGCGCAAAACAGTGTGTAAACAGAGTGAGAATGCCCAAATGGGATCCGGGGGCTGTCTATGACAAGCACGAGGTGTCCTTCCAACAGCATTAGAACTGTTGTGGAAGGGAAATAGGAGCAAGGGAGAGGCTAGTGGGGAACAGGGAAATATGCATGTTTCCAGGCTTGTGAAAGCATGATACATTCTAGAGTTCTAGAGGTAATAACTGGGTAATGAGAACACTCTGGTAACTGAGAACTTTCTGGCATTGCTAATATAGATTCATGTCTTTAAAAGTTAGTTGATCTTTTACTGTGATGAGAACACACAACATGAGATCTGCCCACTTAACAAATGTTTAAGAGTGCAGCATATTAACTATAAGCATAACGTTGTATGGCAGATTATAACTTATTAATGTTGCATAACTGAAACTATAACCCATTGAATTGGATTCTTTTTTTTTTTTTTTTGAGTTGGAGTCTCATTCTGTCACTCAGACTGGACTGCAGTGGCTGCTCCCGGCCACCGCAGCCTCAACCTGCTGGGCTCCGGCGATCCTTCCAAGTAGCTGGAACTACAGGCGCGCGCTACTACACCCAGCTAATTTTTTATTTATTGTAGAGATGAAGTCTCGCCAAGTTGCCCAGGCAATCCACTCACCTCGGCCTCCCAAAGCGCTGGGATTACAGGCTGAGCCCCCGAGCCCAGCTGGATTCTTTTTTAAGGTTAATAAAAAATTTAATTCTCAAACCTCCAGGCTGCTTATTCTGTTTGGCTTTGGTGGAGGCAAGGCAGTAGGAGTTAGACTTTAAATCCCAAGACAAATAGCTTGATTCCTAAGAAACCGGTAAAAGTAGTCCCCAAAACTGACAAATCACCAACTCAATTTATGAGCATCAATTTAGAGTCCTCAGAAAGTCAGGTAAAAAGTTGTGGGCAATGGTGAAGGAAGGTAACTATTCTAGGGAGGGGGAAAAAGAAACTGTAAGTCTTCCCTCCTCATTCTCTACGTCTGTTTTTTTTTTTTTTGGTCTGGAGAACCCAGGCAGCATATATTAGCAGTAGGTTCCCATGGGAGTCAAAAACCACCCAGGAACAGCTAGTTGCAGTGACTGAGGCTCCAATGAACACCTTCCTTGGCTTGGTCAGCCCATGCTATTGCACTGCCCAGGGCTTTGCCTGGCTTTACAGGGCTCCACCTTGACACCCAATGGCTGTTTACCTAATGGCTCTGTTTTTAAAAGACAAACTCAAGCATTTTACAAAAAATCCAAGGACTCTCCAAAGAATAATACAGGGAGAAACAGTATTAATAAATTTAGCTCTCAAAAGGCATCCCAAAAGGATGAAATTGGGGGCGGGGAAGGGTAGCAAAAGCATGTACAAAACTCTCTTAAGATAGACATCACTGTATGATAGTCTCTGGAGAGCCCTGTAGCTCTCTGATTCCAAACTAGAAAATTTCTAATTTGCAGTTACAGAAGCAAATTTATACATTTCTGCAGTGATGGATCTATAAATAAATCAGATGCTGTAAAAACACAGTTGCTTACAGTGGCTAAATTTATGTATTTCCCCTTATACCAGGCAGAGGAATGGAAAGAAATACTCTTCCTTGTTTAAGAAAAATAATAGCTTCTGCTCCATTACATTTGATCCGTAATAATGGGAGTAAGTATACCTGTAGGGAAGGAATCTGTTGACTGGCATTTTGCTAAAGTAGGATACACTCTGTTGTTGTTGGTTTTTTTTTTTAAATGGAATTCATTATTGACAAATCCTACCACTTAATTTCTTAATGACCTGAGTCCTACCAAACTCTACGACTATTTTACTGTGGTCAAATTATTAAGACAAAGAGAAGCTCCTACTGGGAAGATAACAATAGAGATAACTCAAACTCAAACTAGACTTGATTATTTTTAAGTACTAAACCAGCTCAAAGAGAACACCAGATAAACTTTTCCCAACCTCCCCTCCACCCCCAGCAAATGAAAGGCTGTGAGCCTGAAGCCAGCGGATCTGTGGTGCTGGTCTCCCTGCCGGCAGCTTCATAAATGTCTGAAGATAACAACAGGAGAGCTTTTGTGTGTGTCCCACTACCTCTAACAGAAGTGTCCTGATTTTTTCTTTTTGTTTGATTTTTCTACTCCAGGGACTACCCTGCTGGGAAAGATTGCTTTTCAATTTGGTGGGGAGAGGTCTGGCTTCTTTGACATTCTTTCACATTTGTATTGAGTACATTACAACCTCTACAACTGAGACCATAGGAGGGAATCTACTCACCTTATACAGACCAAAAAGTCCCAAGTCCCGCAGCACATTCAGAGCACTGACTCTGGGTCCTGTGGTGATCTCCCCAGCTACCTGCAGACGAATCTTTACTATCTCCAGTGGGTTAGTAAAGATGACCTGAGAACCTCCAGCCTGCAAGTAAGGGAGGAGAGACAGAGGGATTTCACATCAAAGCCAGACTGGCAGTGTGAAAAAGGAAAACACAGAAAAACCTCCACATTTGACTACCTCTTCACCGCCCTGCTCTTCACAGGGAACGAGAGTCAGAATGCTTTGACCATGCTAGAGAGGAAGATCCATCATGGGGATGGCACCAAACTCTGTCTCAGGTCAGTTTACCTCTAGGATTATTTCCATTTGAAATATCAACACTGCTTCTCAGACCAGTCTTTCCATCCCAGTCATATCCAAAATAGTAAAACTAATAAATTCATTTTGAAAACAAAAGTAAAGCCAGATGTGGCAGTAGGACCCTCGCCAGTGAAAGGGAGAGAGATGGTAGAAGACTGGTATCTTTTACAAACTGCAGCAAAAATTCAGATGCACAACTGTTTCTTTCCTCTTCCTAGAGCATTCTCCTTAGCGCTGCCACTTGCCTTTGCTTCCTTGGATTGTAGAGCAATTCACACAACCTTGGCCCCATAGAGGTGCCTTAAGTCAGAGGTGAAAAGCCTCCTCTGGTTCAAATTCCAAAATGTATTATCCTGAGCAAAACTCTGAGACAAGAACATAGCTACACCCACATAAAAGGGAAGAATTTAAGAAGATAAATGTTAGCATCATTTCTATACAAAACCAGAAAAACTCTTTAAGGCAGAGCTGGAAATCGAAACATCTAGTTACAACACTCTGAGATCAAAGCCACATTCCACCTCTAGTGGTGAGTGACAGAGATTTGAATTCAGATAATGAGAGTGTATTTGCATCTGAAATCTGTTAACTAGTAGAGAAAAAAAATGTTTAACAAAACTGTTACCAATTCCTTTTTTGGTTTCTGTAAGAAAGGAAAAAAATGTGTGTATAAAATATATATATATATTCTTTCATGAAGTAAAAAATATCCGATTTCCACATCTTCATCTTAAACTTTATGTTATATAATCATAACCATATTCATAATAATATTCATATCATAATCATTTTATATAATCAAACTTAACTCCAAGCACATCACATGTGAAATATGAAATGTGTGCCTCACTGGGGCACTGAAATTCCACAGGTATAGAAAGACTACAAACAATACCCAAAAAACCCACAGGCAGCCTTTAACGGCACTTTAGTGCTCTACCTTGACTCATGTTCCTGCTCACTGATCTAAACCCACAGCTCTCCCAGAGTCCCCTCCAAGGGGCAGCATCGTTTTTCTAATTGCCCGGGGGCTGTAACTCCCCCAGCTACTCCTATTCCAATCCTGACCCCTTACTCCTTTCAACCTCCAAAGTTGCCAGCACTTGATACTAGATTCCTTTCCTTGTCGTGGGCAGTTTATTGTCCTAGATTCCCCAGCTCCCTAATCCCCTTTTTGTCCTTTGAGCAGGGAGGTGCAACAATTTGCTGTCTCTCTATCTTGGTTTCCTATAACTCCCCCAACTCGACACAATCCAGATCACTGGCACACAGGTCCCCCAACGCTGACCCAATTTTACATGTTGATTTGCCTGCGTTTTTCTCTCTTTTAATCTGTTGCACTGCAGGCAGAAGGAAGCATTTTAATGTTTCAATCTAAGCAAACAATACTTTCAAAAAGATTGCTGGGTGAAAAATTATGTTAAAATGATAATCCAAGTAATTGCTTCTGTAGCTAGTATTAAAGACCAAACCAATTTAAGTTTACTACTTCCCTGAAATCTCTTGCTTAAATAATGACTGGAAAGACTATCTTTTTAAAAATCTGCTTTATGTTCTAAAGCAGATTAAAAGTAAGAATAGAACCACACATTTTGATTATAATCTCCAAAATTTGTCACCACCAGACAGTGTCAGCCCTTAGGTGCCAAGTGTTAAATGTAGACACTGTGTTTAAATAAACACAAAGTTCTTTCATGTTTATAATCATTAGTAAATCATAACAACCTACAGGGCAGGAGTATTCCAACCCATGTCCCCCCTCCCCACAGTTCTTTCCTCCCCTCCCTGCTCTCACGGACTCTTGGAAATAATTGCCAGTTTACGGAGATTTGTACTCCTCTAACAATGCTTCAAATTTCTTGCAGTGTACAAATAACAGACTTTTACTAAAACAACAAAAAAAGGTACAAATAAGAGAAGGAAATGACTATCTTAAAACACATACACATTAATTATTGTATGCTTTGAAGATTAGTTACTTAGCACATTTACTAAGTCAACAATGCATTAGACATAACCACAAAACTCAACTGGTATGCATTTACAAACATATAATCTGGCCAAGTGTGGTGGCTCACACCTGTAATCCCAGCACTTTGGGAGGCAGAGGTGACAGGATTGCCTGAGCCCAGGGATTCAAGATTAGTCTGGACAACTTGGCAAGACCTTGTCTCTACAATAAAAATTTAAAAATTAGCCGGGCATGGTAGTGCACGCCATAGTCCCGGCTACTTGGAAGGCCGAGGCAGAAGGATCGCCTGAGCCCAGCAGGTTGAGGCTTCAGTGGCCACGATTGTGCCACTGCACTGCAGCCTGGGCAACAGAGTAGAACTCTGACTCAAATAATTATAATCTGGCAAGTGATTGTACAAAAAATGACATACTAGTACACATTCATGAATTTGTTTCATGCCTAGGCACTCTATTGTATTTGAAAGAAGAAAACTTCTAGCAGTTACATCATTGTATATGTTTTAAAAATTAAGATATACAGGCCAGGCTCGGTGGCTCAGCCTGTAATTCCAGCACTTTGGAAGGCCGAGGTGAGAGGATTGCCTCAGCCTACGGTTTCGAGACCTACCTAGGCAACTTGGCGAGACCTAATCTTTCTTTCTTTTGTTTTTTTTTTTTTTGTTGAGTTGGAGTCTCACTCTGTCACCCAGACTGGAGTGCAGTGGCCGCTCCTGGCCACTGCAGCCCTGACTTGCTGGGCTCAGGTGATCCTTCTGCTCAGCCTTTCAAGTAGCTGGAATTACAGGCGCGCACTACCACGCCCGGCTAATTTTTTTATTTTATTGTAGAAATGAGGTCTTGCCAAGTTGCCCAGGCGGGTCTCGAACCCGCGGGCTCAGACAATCCACTCACCTCAGTCTCCCAAAGCGCAAGATTACAGGCTGAGCCACCGAGCCCGGCTAGACCTAATCTCTACAATAAATCAAAAAATTAGCTGGGTGTGGTAGCACGCGCCTGTAGTTCTGGAAGGCTGAGGCGGAAGGATCACCGGAGCCCAGCAGGTCAAGGCTGCTGTGGCCGGGAGCATGCCACTGCACTCCAGTCTGGGCGACAGAGTGAGATTCCAACTAAAAATAAAAATAAAAATTAAGATATACAAACCAGATATGATGGTGCATGTCTATAGTCCCAGTAACATGGGAGACTGAGGTGGGAGACTCACTTAAGCTCAGGAGTTCAAGGCCAGCCTGGACAAGAGAGACCCTGTCTCTAAAAAATATGTGTTTTTAAAATTAATATGCATTTTTTTTTTCAGTCGGAGTCTAACTATCACTCAGGCTGGAGTACAGTGGCATTCTCATGGCCACCGCAGCCTCGACCTGCTGGGCTCAGGCAATCCTTCCACCTCAGCCTTCCAAGTAGCTGGGACCACAGGAGCGCACCACCACGCCCAGCCAATTATTAGATTTGTTGTAGAGATGAGGTCTTGCCAAGTTGCCCAAGCTGGTCTTGAACCTGTGGACTCAGGCAATCCTCGCCTCCACCTCCCAAAGTGCTGGGATTACAGGGGTGAGCCATCGTGCCCAGCTTAATATATATTTTTAAAAACTTATGATAAGCTTAGGAACATGAAAGCAAATACTGTCCAGAAATACTGAATAATTTTAGAAAAGACTGCTATTTAAGTCATTTAAAACTTTGGATGTTCACAACACTTAGAGAGAAACATACATGGCAAATACACATTGTCCTTTTTCAAACTCGAGGTTGACTACTATCTCATACATATTAAACTGGGGACAGAGGAGGATGAATAGGATGTAAAATCCATTCAATTACATTGGTAAGATGAGCATTATAATGTCATCAAACCCTTTAACTGATTGAGTACCCTCTAAGAAACAAATACAGAGAAATATTTTCTCTGTCCTAAGATCCCACTGATTATCTTATTGCCTGTTATTATTAATTCAATAACAGGCAACATCCTGGGTAACACAGTGAGACCTCATCACTACAAAAAAATCAAAAAATTAGCCAGGCATGGTGGCGTACGCCTGTGGTCCCAGCTACTCAAGAGGCTGAGGCAGGAGGATCAAGGTTGCAAGGAACTATAATCATGTCGCTGTGCTCCAGCCTGGACAACAGAATGAGATCCTGACTAAAAAAAAAAAAATTAATAACAGACTTACCAAGGGAAAAAGGATTGTAAATATGATCATCTGATACACGGAATTTCATAAATATGGTAACTTGTCAATTAAAAAGTACCTGTACTTATACAAATATACTGTTTGCTATTTTTAGCAGGAGCAAAATTCAACAAAACAATTTAAATGTCTAATAAGAAAATAGTTAAGTAGAAACAATTTTATGCTCTTAATCAGGCAATATGATTAGGTAATAAAGTCATGCCAAATGATATAAACAGAACACAAAATACTAGGTACACATTTGATTAAAAATATGTCAAAATTTACCTACGTTTATAAAAATCAAAGTGGCTTAAAGATTAAAACATTGATTGTCTTCTGGAAAGAGAAACTGAGTATCTGGGAGAAATAATTTTCATAGCATACCCTATTGTACCTTTTAAATTCTGAAACATAAGAATGTATTAACTACTCAACAACAACTACACAAGAAACAGATCTGGTCTTAGAAACAACGGCTTCTTTAGAGTCTAAGCCCTCTCTCATATATTTTTCTCCCATGGTAAATTTGGTAATTTACCAAGTATATATTTTTTAACTAGCTGGCATTAGTTATCTGTGTATGCAAAACTTTAAAAAAACTTATCTATTATATATAAACATCAAAAACCTAACCAAATATAGCTAGTGATCTGAAGTAATAGACACCAAGATATACAAAATGCTCAGTAATAGACATCAAGATAATACACACAGCTACATAGATTTAAATGCACACTGCCCAATTTACATTTGCTGCTTCTGTTTCTAATGCTTATATTAGATAAAATACCATTCTACACCATAACTTGCGTGAATTTTTTTCACTCACCAAAATTAACCTCTAACTCTCTAATTGCTAAATTTCCCTCATCAAAACTGCTGCTTATTATTTTAAGAGATGCAAACACTAATGCTAAAACAGACTTAGACATTTTTATTTTTCAGTATTGTCATTTCTTCTAGAATTGAATTTAAAGATACATAAAAGGTAATAAATCTTATTTCAAGTGAGGAATACTCATATATAACAGAAATGGAAAGAATGTAAAAACTTCCTTTTTATCTTATGTCACATAAATTTATTTTATGATAAAATAAACCAATTAAGGCTGACAGCAAAAGTCAGTGGGAAAAGGATGCAACACTGAGATGCCACCACGCCTCCCATGTGCCTGAGGCTAAGGGGCTACACACAGGATTAGGCCTGTTCAACCTTTTGCCCTTACAATCCCACCCCAGGGCAAGGTCCACAAAGAGGTTGGCGGCTGGGCCCTGCTTGTGCCAAGTTCCTTGTTTATTTCTTTCTTTGATCTGTTGTTTCCTATAGTATGAAGCAATTTCCCTCCAACCATAAAATGTTCGATCTAAGCAACTCATTATAAAGGTCTTCCCTTACAGAGATTAATGAAAATCTAACTTCAATTTGTTTAAGGTCCATATCAGCTCCCTGAGCAGATGTACAAAATATGTGCATTTAAAACAGCCAGACAAACGAATAAACATCAAAGAACTAATTGTGACTAAGACTGGTTCAAGAGAATAGGAACAGTGACTCTGTCTCATATGCTATCAACCATTCTTAGATATTTTTGTAAAGCAATGGAAAATACTATGGTTATTTCCAAAGCAGTCTAGGATAGTGATAGCTTAAAAGAAATAAACTGCAATATGCTTATTGCTGAGTAATGATATATGCCAGGGTATTATTATGGTATAAAATTATAAATACTCCTAACCAGAGTAAGGGAAGCGCTGTGGTCTGAATGCTGGTGTCACCCCCAAAATTCCTGTGTTGTAATCTAATACCCAATGTGATAGTATTAAGAAATGGGGCTTTTAGGGATGTGATTAAGTCATGAGGGTTTATTTTATGATAAAATAAACCAATTAAAGCTGACAGCAAAAGTCAGCCATAATTTAATGTCCTTATAAAAGAGGTTGAAGAGAGCAGCCTTGTGCCTTTTGCCATGTGAGTACACAGCAACAAGGTGTCATCTTAGAGGCAGAGAGCAAGCCCTCATCAGACACTGAATCTTGCTGGTGCCTTGCTCGTGGACTTCTTAGCCTCCAGAACTCTGAGCAATAAATTTCTGTTGTTTATAAATTACTCAGCCTAAGGTATTTTGTTATAGCAGCCAGAATGAACTAAGACAGAAAGAGTCAAAATCCCTGTGTACCTATCATAAGCTGCTTTTGACATAAATGTAAAGGACTTTTAACTTGTGTACATATGTATGTGTATTCACATTAATATGTAGTCATATAGCTGGGACCACACTGATTCCTGTGGATGGAAGGTGGAGGAGCTATTTCCAAATAAAGCTTTAGAGATTTTTTTCAACATAGGGAGCTGGTTAGACTTTTTGAACATAGAGAGCTGGATAGATACAGATCTTGGCCCTCAGAATGAGTAAATGTTACACCTAACAAGTGGACTTTTTGCTGTACCTCCATGAAGGGAGGGTGAATGAGTGCATACACACACGCATGCATAAGCTAAAAGAAAACAGTATGGCAGGGTAGAAAGATTCTAGGTTTGTAAGGCTGTTGACCTGGATTGTCATAAACTTTGCATTGAACATAACCATTTCATTCCTTGGTTTCCTAATATGAAAACAGGAATCCCCACAATGGCTCTATTTGCCTCATAAAAAGATCTTGTGAATTAACTAATTTGAGAGCACTATGCAGACTGAAAGCAAGACACAAAGGGAAGGAATATGTTCTCTAGAAAGTATGTTCCCACAGGTTGTGGACTCACTTGCAATATGAGGGGATTACAATAGCTCTTTGCTGAATAATAAGTAAAATTTGAATTTCGTAACTTCAATCCACTCAGAAGTAAACATTCTCTGAAAGAGTTAACGAGGCCAGTTAGATGAGTGATAAACTGAATTCTGATTAGAGTTTAACAATAAAAAAAAAACAAACAGGTACTTACCAGAAAGACCTTTGTAAAGTACATATAGGTCAGTTCATTTAGATTTTTAAACTTTTGCTTTGTTAATTTGGGAAGACATTTAAATTTATTTCTTAAGTTTCTGGATATATCCAAGAAACTACATAATTATTTTTTCTTTAAGACCCCAACACAAACACCACAAAAGAAAGTAATAAACAAGTAATACACTGGTAAAAATATTCATAACACCTATCTGACGAAGGATTATATCCATGATGTATAAAGAACTCCTAGAGATAAATAATAAAAAATGAATACAATCTAGGCAAAAGACTTGAACAGATATGTCACACAAAAAAAGATACATGAGTAGCCAATAAACACATGAAAAGATAATCAACATCTTTAGGTATTAAGGAAATGCAAATTAAAGCCACAATAAGACATCATTTCACACTAACTAGAATAACTATTATGAAAAAAGACTGAGAAAATTAATGAGGATGTGGTACAAGTGGAACACTGCTGATGAGACTAAAAAATGGTCCATCCACTTCTAAGAACTAATGGGCAGTTTCTTTTAAACTGTACTACATTTACCCTATTCTACTCTTATTCACCCAAGAAAAACAAAAATATACGTCGATAAAAAGATTTCTACAAGAATGTTTAAAGCAACCTTATTTATAATAGACAAAAGCTGCAAACAACCCAAATAACCATCAACAGAAAAATGGGTAAACAAATTGTGGTAGATTCATAAAATGAAATAATACTCAGCAAAATTAAAAAACAAAAACCTGATGCCCACACAAGGATGACTCTCTGAAAACATTATGTTAAGCAAAAGAAGCCAGCCATGAAGGAATGCATTTCTATATTCCATTTACATGAAATCCAAGAACAAACAAAACTTGTGACAGAAGTGTAGTTCCTCAGCAGACGAGAAGAGAAATTGACTGGAAAGAGGCATGAATGAATTTTCTGGGGTAAAATGTTCTTTATCTTATCTTGGCTAGTGATTACATGGGTATATACAATTGTCAAAACTCATTGAGCTGAACACTTAAAATCTGTTTCATCTTAACATAATAATTATACCCAAATAAACAACCAAATACACGTACATATCCGTACAACTTCTAAAGGAAGAAGTGAGAAACTCACTACAACGTTGAATGGGCTCATCTAGATTTATTTTGACAAATGAAGAAGGTCCTGATTTGATTCCCCAAGAGGACATTATAGATTAAAAGGAGATGGTCTAAAATCATAATACTTGCATATATGAAACCTCCAGCATATATTAGCTGTGTAATTTGGGGTGAAGTTAGCCTCTTTGAGCTTCTGTTCCTTATCTGCCTATTTCATAAAGGGTGATGATAATGCATAATAAGGTACTTTGAAAATTCTAAGTTGACATTAAGGTATTATTTTTGTCCACAACATATATAATCAGACATTTAATTATATTTGTGTATTATATGGATATGTAATAAAAATATGCTTGTATGTATACATATATATGTCTATATGTATACATACATAAAAGACAGTCCCTGACTTATAATTATTCCACTTACAGTTTTTTGACTTTACATATACAACACTCAGCATTCATAACAAATATATTCTGAGTAACCATATATACAACATACACTCTTACACCATCTCCACCTAAAGAAAGGTCAAACATTATTAACCTAGAGTTCAAATAATAGATAAATAAATAAATAAATAAATAAATAAATAAATAAATAAATAAATAAAATCTTTGACTAGCACATCTAAATTTAGATAACAAATTATCTAAGTTAATTTAGCACATCTAAATTAAATCTGAACTAGCAAGATTTTTGAGACAGTTTCAATATTGAATATAAAACAAAAGTTTGGTTTAATGTCCACAATGAGATCTAAAATTTGAAAATGAACAATGTGTTTATACTACTATTCCCAAAGGTTATATTCTGTTTCTAAAATGAGTCTGTCCTCTGTGACTCGCTCCTGCCCTTAGTGAGCTGCTTGCATTTCCAATCAGGAAGTCAGAGTCAACAAAACTTCCATCTGGTTTTAAAAAGTGTGTGTGTGTGTGTGTGTGTGTGTGTGTGTGTGTGCGCGCATGCATGCGCATGCATGTATACATAAGAGCATATATACATATGAAAACATATATATGAAAATACTAGCATGAAATGTACCAAAATGTTAGCAGGACAGTGATTAAAAACTAAACTGACATCTGGTAATATCTCTGCTTAAGGCCAAAAAAAAAAAAAAAAACTCTAAAAAAACTAAGGTTAAAATTTGGAGTAGAAGATGAAAGACAAACGAGGAGTTAAAATTACGTATCTCTTAAAAGAAAGAGAGCATACATCTTCATGATCTTGGATAAGTCAGTGATTTCTTAGATATAACACCAAAAGAACAAGCAAAAAGAAAAAATGGATAAGATGGACTTCATTAAAATTAAAGTCTAATTCTTCAAAAGACTTCATCAGGAAATTTTAAAATATCTGAAAATCACATATCTAGAATATATAAAGGACTCTTACAACAATAAAAGAAAAACAACCCAATTTAAAAATGGGCAAAGATTCTGAAAAAACATTTTTCCAAAGGAGATATATAAATGACCAATATACACACAAAAAAACACTCAACATTGTCACGGTCATTAGACCACAATCAGATACCACTTTGTACCCAGTAGAATAGCTATAATAAAAGGACAGACAATAACAAGTGCTTTCAAAGATGTGGAAAGTGCTATTCAGGAGGCTGAAGTGGGAGGATCACTTGAGCCCAGGAGTTTGAGGCTATAGTGTGTGCTACGATCGTGCCAGTGAATAGCCACTATACTCCAGCCTGGGCAACACAGTGAGACCCTGTTCCTATTAAAACAAACAAACAAAAACACTAGCCTAGGCAATATAGCGAGACCTCATCTCTACAAAGAATAAAAAATTAGCTAGGCATGGTGGTGCACACCTGTTGTCCCAACTACTTGGGAGGCTGAGGTGGAAGGATCGCCTGAGCCCAGGAGATGGAGGTTGCAGCGAGCTATGATTGTGCCACTGCACTCCACTCTGGGCAACAGAGTGAGACCCTGACTCAAAAACAAAAACAAAAAGATATGAAGAAATCAGAACTTTCATACATCACTAGTAAAAATGTAGAACGGTGTAATCACTTTGAAAAACAGTCTAGCAATTCCTGAAAATGCTACTTAGAGTTGTCATGTGAACCATCAATTCCATTCGTAGAGAAATGAAAACGTATGTCCATGTAAAACCTTATATACCAATGTTCATAGCAGTATTATTCATAATAGCCAAAAAGTGGAAACAACCCAAATATTCATCAACTAATGAATGAACAAAATGTGGCATATCCATTTGTTCAGCAATAAAAAGGGAAGCACTGACACATGCTACAACATGGATGAACCTCAAAAACATGCTAAGAAGCTAGGCACAAAAGGCCACATATCATATTATTCCATTCATATAAAATACTCAGAATTCGTGAATCTGTAGCAACAGAAAGCATATTAGTGTTTGCCTAGGGCTTGGGTATTACATGGGAAGACTGAAGGGTGATAGCTGAAGGGTATCAGGTTTCTTCTTGTGATAAAAATGTTCTAAAACTGTGATGAGATGAACATCCTAAAAAAATCACTGAATTATACAGCATGAATGGGGGAATTGTATGGTATGTGAAGTATATCTCAATAAAGCTGTTATTTTAAAAATTTGCCTGGAACATAACAGGTATTCAATGGATGAATGAATACAATAATGAATGAATGAAAACATCAAGTGTGAAAGAATGTGGATTTGGAGATAGAAGTGGTTTGAATCTCAACTTTGCCATTTCCATGTTCTTTCTGTATCATGTAACTAGTTATTTGTTTTCATTTGCAATATTCAGGTTGTTGGCCATGAAGCCGATCTGTTTCCATGTCTGATTTGTGACCTAAGTGGTTAAACCTAACTGCTGGATTTCACTGAGGTTGTGCTAAGTGCCGGTTTAGATTCTTCAACTGTAGTTGGGAATAATTATGAGATAGTCCCCATAAATTGTTCAGCCAAACAAGAAAAGCACCTACTGCTCATTAGCAATCTAGGAAATTAGGAGCTGCATTAAAAGCGAAAGCTAGTGTCAATGAGAGTAGTAACGTTTTATTTAAGTTGAGTGATAGATGCACAAATGCTTGTTTTATTATTACTCTATACCCACATGGTGTATATTCTTTTGCATGTATCAAGTATCAAATACCTTTTAAAACGGATTGTAAAACAAAACAAACAACAACAAATATGTACATATTGGTGAGGAGCACAAATTTTTATTTCTTGGTCACTTCATGATCTAGTCAACTCAACACTTTTCCTAAAGGGCAATATTATCATTTTCATGGCAATAAAATTTCCCTCTCATCTCTAGGGAACTCAAGGTCCACGTCCTAGCTAATTCTTCTGCTGGGAAAAACAAAAACAAACCTACAATTCAGTTTGAGTCATTTCTTCCTAATTAACCTGCATTAGGTACATCTTTACCTTTGGGTGATTTTTGGAAGAACAGCAACATTCTTCTCACTGTTGGTACTAACAGCACTCAGCCAAACACCCACAGGGATACTGTACATTGTATCACCACAACCACCCAGACAGTGAGGGCTCTCAGGATCAGGCTCACAGGTAGCTACTACGGTTTGGTGTTTATCTGGTGACTATTTGCTGGGTACCATTTAGGAAAGAGAGTATCATATGGCCCACAGTACCTGATAGTCTATAAAGAGAGATCATCCTTTTTGTTTAAGACTTTATTCTCTGTTGAAATTTATAGACTTTGGGAAGAAATAGTAGATTATGCCTTAACAATCATTTATACTATAATATGATTTAATTCACTAGTAGAAACAAAATAATTGCACATTTTCTTTCTTCCCTGAATTAAGAGATTTAAAGTAAAGGGGGAAGCAGAAAACGTTTGAGGTAAAGAACAGCAGATAACCTAATCATTCTGCCTAGAGTCCAACCTGACTATTTTTCATGCTGTCAATTTCCCATGAGACAATCCATTAAAGCTTCCAGAAATAAGTCATGATTAAGGAAGAGAGTCAGCACAACCCTTAAGGCACCCTAGACTTCAACAGAAATTCTCAAAGTTCAAATCTATAAACAGGGTCTGTTCCTAGGAAGAACAAAGAAACCAAATATCTTATTTTGGTTTAACCACTTGAGAACAACAGGTCAGTTTCATGACCAAAAACATGGATATTGCAAACGGAAGCAAATAATTTAACTATATGGAACAGAAAGAGCATGACTTAGATGATTTCTGGCAAGCGTATGCATGTGCTGTGAACTAGGAAGCTTCTTAACCAAATGGGAACCACTGGAATAAAAAGAATATTTATGATTTGCAAAGGGTCTCACTATACAAGAAAAAATTACAACATCTAACTGGTGTAAAAGAAGAAGAGAAACTACATTTTTGGTGATCTACATAAGCACAGGCTTTATTCTATAGCCACTGTTTATCTTTTATTTTCAAAGAAATTTAGCCAAAGAATGCATTCATACAGGCACACATGCAAACACACATGTATGTGCACACACACCCACAAATCAATCCACTTCTTCCATAACAACTTTAGTTGCAAAAAAGGTGAAGACTCAGGTATGTGCCACACTGACAAATCTTATCAAGAAGAACCTGGAGTAGCCTCTCTCTCTCTGACCCCTGGGGCATCTTCTCCAAAAAAAAGCTCCAAAGGTCACCAGCCTCATCACCTCAAGTGCCACAACAACTGAGGAGTTTTTAGCCCAGATTGTTAGCTAATTCAACTGGAAGTTATTAATGTTTTCAGGAACAAAATGAACTAAACAAGTCTTAAATAAGCCACATATTACAAAATGTGAAACAAATACTGCAAATAAAATTAGTTGAGCTGCAAACTTAGTTTTGAGAATTGATCTAAATTCAATGTCATGCTTACACTTTAAAGACAGAAACCTTTGTGCTCTTAAGTAAATATAATCTGAATCTCTGGGATCAGGATTTTTGTCAGTAGCTGAAATATAGTTACAGTTGTGTGCCATACCCTCCAGCCTTTAAAGAAGGGAAATTACAATTATACCACAATGACTTACTCAGTCCTATACCTAAAGTATAAGGGCCCAATGAATCAGTCATCTTACACTTATTTTAAAGTTCCAGTTAATATATATGTATACTCTACCCACTAATACATTTTCTATACTCTATTTCTTTAGAGGAATAAGATTTTAAAAGTCTGGAAGGTAATGCTTCAGGAGCTTCTAAGAGACAGAGCTCATAAAAATACTACCTCTTTTCAGTACTAAAAACTAATTAGATTATACAATGAAATTTAAAAATCATTTTATGTGATCACCGAGAGAACCTGTTTAGAATCCCATGAGTTCGAGGGAAATGTCACTCAGATATTATATCTAATGTGCAAAAAAGGTTAAAGAAATATATTTTCCACAAGAAACACTCAAGATTAATACTTACACAACCTCCAGCAAGGACTTCTGCTGGAAGTGGAATGGAGCCATCTCTTCGGGTAAATTTGTCCCGAACAAAATCATTAACCTAATCAGAAAGACAATACCAATTAACCAAAATCCCCAACCATTTCCTCTACTGGTACACTGTTGCTTTTCTAAGACAGTAAAATTAAAAATTATCAAATGCTTGAGTAAAATTTAAGGTCTTCTAAATTCCTTTATAGTGTGCTAGTCTCAGCAGCATCAAATTTTACTTTTTAGTTTAATGGTAATTTAAACAAATGACATACATTCAGTGAGAAAGAAACTTACAGTCAGTTTAATGGCCTTTTCGGGAGCAACCCCAATAAGTTGTGGTATCAGACCTAAGTAAAGGGACAGAATCATCAGCAACATGGATACACTGGACAAGAAAACACAAGTTCAACAAGGAAGTGCTTTCCCCATGTTATTTGCCGACCAAACATTTTAGGGTTTTCATTAAAATGGGAGAAAACAGATTATCCTAAAAACTCTGTATAGTATATGTAATAATTATTTATAAATCAAGAATAATATCATGTTTTCTTGAGGCTATAAAACCCTTTCTTTAGCATGCTTCCTTTAAAGCCTAGTTATCCAACATCTCACGACAAGTGCATGAGCAAGGAATGGAGCCTGTGGGTCTTCTCTACTCTGGGAACACTGCCAATAACAATGCAACCAAATCCCCTCCCTTCTTACAACATATAAACATGCACAGACACTTTAGAGAAGCTAATCCTGTGTACTTGGAGAAGCTCTGAAAAGTATGCTATTAAGCATACCCAGATTTTGCCACAAACTATGCTTCCTACATAGTATCATACAGTGGCTTGGTTATTATAGAATGACAACTCCCATAATTTTCTCTTCACAGAAACCCAGCATCCAATATTTCTGTATTTAAAAGGAGGCTGAAACTACAAAGAAAAAAAAATGCAGTTTTAAGTATCATTTAGTGAGTATCTTATATAAGTAAAAACATATGCCTGTTGTATTCTTATTTACTAATATATGCCAAGCTTAAGACATTTTTTTAAAAATCCTATTAAAACAAAGGAAATCATAATCCTTAGGAAGTTAAATCTCCCAGGCTGGCTGCAAACTGTAAAAGAAAAAATATATAAACAATTCAACATCTGTAGATATTCTTGGGCTCAGCTTTCGAAAGTACATAGCTTATCCAAACTGTTAGCATAAATTTTTTGCATGCATTTTTAAAAGATGCTAACAATAAACATTTTATATCCTTTAAATCATCCAGCCAAGAGGGAGTTATATATGTGTTTGCCTGCTTGCTCACTGCTAATCTTAAGCCTACTTTGAGGATACTGCTGAGTGATTTTTCCATGAGTTGAGAGCCAGCAAGTAATCATACATACAGGCTACTGTCAGTCAAACTGAATTATCAATGACAAACAAATTTGCACATACCTTTCATGGGTAGCAGCCTGATTTAAAAGAATAAATCAGCAGATGGCAGTCTTAACTTTCTAACCCTCATGATTATCAGGCCCTATTACTTTTAATCTAACTCCCATACAAACCATGTCAGCATGTGTATTTGTTTTATAACCTGCCTCAATAAGGCTCATGGAATTTTAATAAAGTACTGATTTGTGTCATTTTATCACTGTTGCCTACAAAGAAACTTAGCTAATCTGTCAACAATTTTGTCAATCATCTGACAGAATAATGGACCAGTTCTAAGCAATATATGACAATCTCAATAATCATAGTGCTCACATACAGGACTCCTACAATCTTTTCCCTAATACAAAAGTCTCTTATTTAAAGAACTGATTTTATCACCTCACATCCTGAATAAAGCCAACAATCCCCTTCCTCAGTTGCTACACTGCATCCATTTAATTAACATCTCTCTCTCAAATGAAATCTTCTGTAAGCATCTGTCCACTGGGAAGGCTAACCCATGTAGTATATATCTAGGTTCCTTTTAGTAGAAGACATTTTCCTTGCAATTTAAATGTATACCAATGAGGAAAGAGATCATTAGTCAATAAAGAAGAATTGAAGATGTCAAGTTAAAAAAAAACAACCTTAGTGCCATTCAATCTTGATTTCCCATTAAATAAAATTTAGATATGCAGGGCTTAATCAGTTAAAACAAGCATTCACATAAGCATATCTGCATTTTGGACAATGTATATTTCTTCCCATGGAGCACAGGTTGTAAGCTAGAGAGAGTTTAGAGTTCTGAATATTTGAGAAAAACTACTTACATTCATTCTCAGGAGTAGGGTATTTAACCTTAGTTTGATTTCAGAATGACTCTCTTCTCTTATTCTAAATATAATATCCAAAATGAATATCCCCATGACCCTCTTCTTCAAATGAGGGTTAACAGAGTTATATTTTTCACTAGAATACCTGCACATAATATGCTAACCAGAGGTGTTTTTTTCTCCTGTCCATGAGCATAAAGCTTTGTACAGGCCCAGTTTTTCTTTCCTAGGAAGAAGTTCTAAGCCAAATAGTTCGACAGAGCTCAGAAGGAGCCAGGGATTAATGAGCCAGTGTGTGCAAACAAACAAGTACAGTAAATTACATAAATGCCCTGGACTTGAGCATGTATAGAGTATTTTCAAAGAATTCCAAGTGGCGCCCAAAGGGATTAAAAAATTAATCCTTCTCCCAAAGGAAACCCTAAATTCTAATGGGAAAACACATACATGAAAGTCATTTTCTCTCCAAAGAGAACAAGTTCCTACAAAGCCAATGGAAGGTGGGGAGAATTCTGCATGGGGCTGCTGCCTCTGATACCAACAGCACTGTACTCAGTCTAGAGTTGGTGGTCACATTCCCTGCAAAAGAAAATCTCTCTGCTTTGACTGTGTGCCTCTGAGCCAAGGGGAGTAAAGAACAAGAATCAGACTTGGGACCAAAGGGTTTTCTTTTCTTTTTTTAACTTCAGATGACTCATTGAAAAGACTTATAAATGATCTCTTTGGAAGAGACAAAAACATCTGATGTTTCTTTTGGTAGAAACAGGTGTATAGAGGGTAAACTCACCTTTAAGTGGTAGCCTAGCTTCTATTTCCCAGAAAAGAGGTGTATTTCTCTGCTCTAATTCTTTGAGAAAAGAAACTATTTCTTAGCTATTATCCTGGTACTCCACCTGCAGACATGTGCCTTGGTTTGTAAGAGCATGGTGACCATAGACCCATGTTGGGACAAACACAGAATTTGGATTCCAATAAATATAAATATAAATATAAAGAAATGAAGACCTTGTTTGCAGACTAATACTGCTAGTCACCAGAAAGAATGTATAAAGGGAACAGAACAGAGAAAATAAAAATCCCAAGTCTGGCTGGGCATACTACATATTACTTTCGATAATAAGTGAGTTACAATTTGCTACTGATGAGATAAAATCACTAACTTCAGCAGTTGAGATTTGTT
>CAUYQG010183515.1:0-29356 GCA_963574415.1 Tarsius wallacei
TGGTGGTGGGTATCTATCTGAGGATGGGGAGACACCTCTTATCAACAAGGGTACCTGAACGAAATATTTTTGTATGCCTAACCCCTAACTGTACCCCACAATAACATAATAAAATAAAATAAAATATAAAAAAAAAAATTAGCTGGATGTGGTAGAGCGCACCTGTAGTTCCAGCTACTTGGAAGGCTGAGGTGGAAGGATCACTGGAGTCCAGCAGGTCGAGGCTGCGGTGGCCGGGAGCAGCCACTGCACATGAGTCTGGGTGACAGAGTGAGACTCCAACTCAAAAAAAAAAAAAACCTTATTGCAATTTCTATGATTATTTCTTCTTTATTTGTGTGCTTATTCTATATTAGGTTCTCAAGACACTCTGTCTAATATATTTCCCATGATTGCTATCTTATACCTAAGAAAGCTCAACTTGACTTTCAACACACAAAATATTTGGGATATTTTTCTCAAGCTTTGTAAGTGTATTCCTGGTTTAGGACCTTTCCTGTGTTTTTGTATGGATGGTTCACAGATTTGTCTAGCTATATGAGAGAGATAAGGCCCTTCACATATTCTGTACAAGGCAGATATACACACCTTCTACTTTGTGCTCTAATTCATCCAGACATCTCTGCTTGGACTTTCCTACCCTTTTATAACTCTTTAATGGTCAACTTAAAAGTTACTACCTCAACGACAGTTTTTCAAACCTCAATAGTTAAAAAATAGTGACAATTTTTTGTATACTGACATTTTTTCAATTGAATTTGTATAAAATGTTTTCTCCACAGATGTCTGGAATTCTGAATAAATGTGTAATAGACTTGTTTATTCTGCAAAACTATTTTCTTAAAAATAAAAAAATGCTTTTCTTGTAGTCACCTCACATAATACAGAAACTGGCATAAAGCAGGCACTAATCCAAGGTTTGGTGAGTGAAGGAGCTATTTCAGTTCTTCTTTTTTCCTATCTTAAGACATATAATAAAATAGGATGCATTATGAGACTGCATTTACATAGATTTAGAAATACAGCAAAAAATAATCTTGTTAGTATGGAAGGATAATTTCATATATTAATAAATTGGAATATTCTTAAATAAAATCTTTTTTTTCAAGTTAAATGACCACATTTGAAAATTATAGCTTATGTTATTGACTAGATGCTTGGAGAAGAATAGCCACGTAATTAATTTGTGATTACAAGAATTCATAGTCTACAAAGTAAAAATCATGGCTTTAGGAGTAAAAACTGTGACAAAAATCTAAATTCTATCAGTCACAGAATGACAGATTTTGTGAAAATAGGAGAAAGCACTAAATGCAATATATTTGGACTTTAATACAGTTTTTATTTATTTTATGTGTGATTATTTTAAAGCTGGAAAATGTGCCTTTATTATTATAATGTCAGCATGGCAGATTTTCTCTACATATAGTCAATTTGATTCAATTCTGAATGAAGAGAGTAGTAATCAGTAACTATCCTAAATATTTATCTCTCCCTAAAAATTATGAGTGAGAAAAAGTGTTAGTGAGAAGAAAAAAGAAAAATAACAATAATTATTTTATTTTGTTTTAAAGATGTGGGGTGCAATTCAGGACTAGGTACATAAGTAGTAACTGTACAGGTGAAATTTGGGGCTCTCTTTGGGCCCCACTTCACCTGGCTTGATATCAGGTACCCTTATTGATGTTATGTGCCTCTCCCCCTCCCTCCCCTGGCAGTGTACCCCTACTGGTAATCCAATTTTTATAGTATTATGATAAATGTTCAGGGTCTGCTTATGAGAGAGAATATGTGGTACTCAGTTCTTTGTTTCTGTGATAGATCACTAAGTATGATAGACTCTAAATCCATCCAAGTTGTTGCAAAGTCCACAATTTTGTCCTTCGTTATGACTGCATGATATTCCATTGTGTGTATGTACCACATGTTTTTTATTCAGTCCACTTTTGATGAACAGTAAGGTTGGTTCCATGTTTTTGCTTTTGTGAATAGTGTTACAATAAACATGCATGAACAGGTATTTTTTTTGTGTGGAAGGTTTTGAGTATATTCTATAGAATATTCTGGGTGTATTCTCAGAAGGGGGATTCCTGGGTTGTATGGAAGGTCGGTTTTTAGATCTTTCAGAAATTACCACACTGTTTTCCACAGAGGTTATATTAGTTTACACTTCTACCAACAATGAAGAAATATTCCCTTTTCCCTGCATCAGTTCCAGCATCAGTTATTTTTGAAGTTATTAATGATGACCATCCTGACTAGGTTAGATTATATACCAGTGTGGTTTTGATTTATGTTTCTTTGATGATTAATGAAGCTGAGCATTTTTTCATGTATCTGTTGTCAGCTTGTATGCCTTCTTTTGAGAAGTGTATATTCATAACTTTTGCCCACTTTTTAATAGGGCTGTATGTTTATTTGTTTCTTTCGGCAAGTTTAAATTCCTTGTAGATTCTGGATGACAGGCTTTTGTCAGCTATACAGTTGACAAATATATTTTCCTTTATGTGGGCTGTCTCCCCACTTTTTTGATGGTTTCTTTTGCTTTGCAGAAACTTTTCAGTTTTATGAGGTCCCACTGGTCTATTTTATCTCTTATGGTATGGACTCCTGAAGTTTTTGTCAGGAATTGGTTGCCCATTCCAATTTCTGTAAAAATGTCTCTTGCATTGTCTAAGATTCCCATAGTTTGAGGTTTTACATTTAGTTCTTTGATTCATTTAGAGTTGATTTTTGTGTATGGTGATAGGTAGGGGTCCTGTTTCAATCTTCTGCATGTGATCAGTCAGTTACCCCAGCGCCATTTACTGAATAGATTCTCCTCTCCCTAGTGGTTGTTGATGGGGGCTTTGATGAGATGGTTGAGAAACTGAGGTTTTGTTTCTGGATCCTGTTCCATTGGTCTATATACCTTTTGTTGTATCAGTACTAGGCTGTTTTGATTTTGTAGCCTAATAGTGAAGTTTAAAGTCTGGAAGTGTGATACCTTCTTCTTTGTTTTTTGTTTTTGTTTTTGTTTTTGTCGATGATTGTTTTGGCTATTTGTGTTGGTTTATGTTTCCATGTGAATTTTTGTATTGTCATTTCTGGCTCTGAGAAGAATGATGTAGGTAATTTAATGGATATTGCATTGGATCTGTGGATTTCTTGGGTAGAATAGACATCTTCACAATGTTGATTCTTCCATTCCATGATCATGGAATCTTTTTCCATTTGTTGGTATCTTCTTGGATTTTCTTTGAGCATTGTATTGAAGTTTTCATTGCAAAGTTCTTCACTTCTCTGGTTAGAAAGGTGCAGAGGTGTTTCACTTTTTCTGTGGCTATTGTGAATGGGATTATGCTTTTTATTTGGTCCTCTGTTTATTGTTGGTATATAAGAATAAGACTGTATTTTCCACATTTATTTTGTACCCTGAGACTTTGCCAAGACCTCTATCACTGGAGGGAGGTTTTTGACAGATTCTCTCATGCTTTCAAGGTATGGGATCATATAATCAGTAAAGAGGGACAACTTAACTTCCTCTTTTCTTTTTGGATATCTCTGATTTCCTTTTCTTGTCTGATTGCTCTAGCTAGGACTTCAAACACTATGTTGAACTGGGGGGGTGAGAGTGTACTTTCCAAAATTTTCTTTCTTAAAGAGCCAAGGGCAGATCTAGACTGCATTTTGTGTGCGACTTGGAAAAAAGAAGTGAAGTGGCAGCTTTATTCATCTTCTACTCATCAGACTTGAGCAGAACATGAGGTGCTGCTGTCTTTCACACTGTGTGGCTTATCTGCTATCTCACTTTGTTGGTTGAGGAGAAGGCAGCAACTCCATCTCTTTTTGCATCTCCTGTACCAGTTGGACATTTAGTTCTCAGAAAAGGAAGACCGATTGTCTGAATTACTTAGGCTGAGAGCATCGAAGTAAGGACAGAATGGTAAGAATTCCTTTCACCCCAAAAATATTAATTTATCCTTCCTTCTCTCTATTCTTGTACTTCTTCCTTCCAGTTACCTTCTCTACTTGCTTCTGGCTGCCACATACACAGAAGCAATAGTTATAGTATTTAACCAACTTACACAATTGCTTCAGTCAAATCAATACATTTCTTATTATATATTGCTTCTCGTGGTTCTATTTCTCTGATCCAATTATGACTGATACAACATCCTTAACAAAATTTAATAAGAAATATTCATAAATTCCATGGCATGATTAGTCAACCCACCAACTGTTGTAGGACTGGCACAAAATTTGTAGATTTATGCCACTGGGGGCAAGGTGAAGATGATTTTATCATCGAATTCTAGCTAATACCTGTGGAAGAAATAATGGAAGAAAATTATAATTTTGCAATCCCTGATAAAATAATTAATTTAGGTAAAAAGTCATTAATTGGTAAAAGCATTAGAGGACATATTAAGGAAAAATGATGGTGTGAAAAATGAGAGCTGACTGTCATTACTAAACCTAAAGATTATTCTTGACATCCCCAAAAAATAAAATACTAGGCATATATTTCAGTCTTAATCCATTAAGTTTCCTATAGCAAAAAATCTTAAACTTGGCAATTTATAAACAATAAAAAATTATGGATCACAATTCTGGAGGCTAGAGAATCCAAGGTCAAGTTTCTAGGACATGTGATGCCTGGTAAGTACTTACTTTCTGCTTCAAGGATGGCATCTTTTACCTGTGTTCTCACATGGGTAAAGTAAACAAAGTCACTCCTTAGGGCCAGTTTTATAAGGGCACTAACCTTATTTGTGAGGGTTTCACTCCCATAACCTAACCATCTCTGAGAGACTCCACCTCTTAATACCATCACATTGGGGAATAGGTTTTAACATATAATGTTGAGAGGTCACAGTCATTCAGACCATGACATATTCCTGCTTAATGTGATAGGAAATGATGCTCATAACATAAGCTATGATATAGTCTTCCACAATATGTTAAACTAGAGTCCACACAAAACTCTAGGTTCAAATTTTAGTTCAATGGAAATATGAGACACAAGAAACCATATAAAAAGAACTCCCTCAAAATGGAATTTATTTATTAAAAATTGTGTATTTATTTTTACACATTTAAACTTCAATCACCTTATTTTCCACATGATATAATACACGTATCAAGACGTGTCTTTCAACTGCTCAAAAGTTTTTTAACCAATTTTGATATCATTAATGCTTCCGATATTTTTTGTTTCACTTCATCCACATCAGCAAAATACTTCCCTCTGAGGAATTTTCTTCATCTGGAGAAATAAAAATAAAATAAATTACTGGGGGTGAGATTGAGTGAATAGGGAGGGTAAGGCATGGGAGTCATGTTGTTTTTGGTCCAAAACTGCTGAACAATCAGTGCAACATGTGTGGGTGTGTTGCTGAGGTGGAAGAACCAGTTGTCTATCTGCCACAACTCCACAACTCAGGACATTTCCTCCACAAATTGTGAGACAACCGTCTCAAGACTTCCAGACAAAAACTTTAGTTGACCATTTGTTCTGGAGAAACACATTCCAAGAATACTACATGGGGCCTGTCCTTCAAGAAAAAAAAAAGTTTTTTTGTGTCACTCTCTTATATACAACAACATAAGGAGAAAAAAGTTAAGTCCAGAATGTAAGACGATTCTTTGGAACAGCTGACAAAATTTCCTTAGCAAGTCACTTTCATAAAGACAAAGACTTTTTAGAGATATAATAATAAAAGGCATTGTATGGCCCTCATTTGGATCCTGATTTGAGAAAAAAAAACTGTAAAAGAATAGCAGATTTGAGTCTACTAAAGAAATTTTAATATGTGATGGATTGTGAGAAATAATCATTTTTTAGGTGTAATATGTTTTAGATGTAATAACTTTTTCAGAAAGATGCATAAGGCAGTATGTAAGGTGAAAACCTAGATGTTGGGATTAAGATTTTCTTAAAGTACATAGTCAACACCAACAACAAAAGCTAATTGGAACAGGTTTTTAAAAATCTTGGGAATTACTGAATCTAGATAATAAACAAATGAAGTTTTATTGTGATATTCTCTTTATTTTTGTTTTATGTACAGTAGTTTTTAAACTTCCAAAATAGATTCAGAACAGACATACAAGAAAACCAGGAGATTATCTGAGCCTGGATAGAACTACTCAAAGTTGGGAGAATTACAAGAAGAGAATTAATAAACCAAAAATAATAAGAGTGCTTTGAACTGTAGATATTATAAAAAAAAACAACTGGTCTTCATTTATTCAAAAAGTGAACTAACTTTTTTATATATAACTGTAGAAAGTTGGAAATTATGAGTAAATTAGAATTTTAAATTTTGTGATTTTTTATTACTTATACAAAGATAATATTTAAATGCATTTAAAAATATATATTTTACTACTACTAACACTACAAATACATAAGACTCATAAAATGCATATATGTACACATACATATATGTGTATTGCATAATATACATATAAAATATATATACATATTAAATAAATATATACATTATTACATATATAATATATTAATTATATATCATATAGTATATGCATATATTCATTATATTTATATGTATGTCATATGTATGTTACAATCTATATAGATATATATGATTACCCAATTAAATAAACAAATAATTTCCTGATATCTACTATACATTGAGATGTTTTATAGGTAGGCAAACCTCAGCTTCTCTAGTAACTGATTGAAGTGCTAAAGTAAACTTTCAAAAAACTCTATGGTTTACATAAAGAAGGAATTTTTCTTTTTTTGCTAGCTTAATTTGACATAATCTGTGCTTACTCTCTTCTGTACTATTTTCTACATATGTAGATTTACTAGGTGCTTGATACAATTTAAATATACCTATTATTAAAGTTTGTGATTATGAGAAACAAAACGATCACATAAGTTGTTATACAATCTATGTGACTAATTCACTACTGCAATTTTGTGTCTTGAACCCGACATGCATAGGAATTTTAAGAGGGTGGAAAAGAAGTGAGTCAAGCCATGTGTTTTCAAAAAAATTGTTGAAAATGTGAACGGAAAAAAAAATCTGTAAAGTAAATGTGAATGTCTATGCCCCAGGCCATTTAATGTCTGTCAATTATATTACAGAAATTTTGTTAATTTTATCAAATAAAGAAAAATAATGTCTTCTATTTTAACCTAGATTTGCTTTGAAGACAATAAGACCTTTTATATTTCAAATTAATGTTTCCACTGGTGGCAAATAGCTTATAAATCATCTCCCAATGCATGCTGTCTATTGTTATTCACATGCTGGTGTAGTCCCGTCATGTTGATAATACAGAAATACACCATTAACTACACTATTCACTCACTTCTAATTAATACAATATTACTAGAGTGCTAGGATGTCACTTCTGAGATAAGGTTTTTATTGGACTGCAGTTTCTGTCTTGGGTATTCTCTTTTATACTCTTGCTTGTTTTCTGTAAATGAACTTCTTGGTCAACAGAGTCCTGTCCTCCCCGCCAACCTCCGACTCTATCTGGCCATACCACAGGCCTACTTAGCTATCCATCTTTTAACAGTGCTGCCAAAATACGCTTTTTGAGCCACTTATAGAGTCAGACAGTGTCTAAGACTAATCTTTGATATTAACAGCACTGATGGAAAGAAGTTACTCCTTGGGAAGCTGTTTAACTAGGAATCCCTAAAACCCCAGAATAGGACACCTGACATAAAATTCCTAAACATTTTAAACATATTTTCATGTGACAAAACTAGCTAGCTGTTCACAAAATATGTTCCCCTTTCCTCCTTAAAACACAGCTCTAGCTATTTTTTTTTCTAGGCTTCTTTGTAGCCAGGTATGACTTTGTTGCTATATGGCTAAATTCTGGTTTTAACTGATTATTGTCAGAGTGAGAATTGTTATTTCTAAAACAAATAAACAAAAGTAATCTTCCCAAACAATCTTTTCTTCACAAGATCCAGATAGTCGCAAATTATTTGACACTGCTTCTATTGAAAGTTTGGGTCTAATATTTTTTCTTCTGCATCTGGGTTAGGCTTAGCGGCATGCTTGACAAATAAAATTAGGTAGAAGTGACAGTTTGGAACTATAGAATCTAAATAATAGTCATTTTTCAGTTCCCGCTAGGATTTCTGAATACACTTACTTTGGGATAAACAAGTGACTGATAAGAAATTTGATTACTCCGAGATCATGACCAAGTTACCCATGTAGAGCCATCATTTGGGAAAAAAAGATGACCAATCAGTCTCTACTTTCTCAGTCATCTCAACCGACATGTGTGAATGAAAACACCTTTATATTATCCCAGCCACAATCACCAGAAATGTAAACAGAAATAATAAAGCAGTGCTCTAAGCCCCTTAGTACAATAAAGCCATTTAGGATAATAAAGCATTGTTCTAAGCCACTTTGTTTCTTGGTTGGCTTCTCACTCCGTCGCCCAGACTGGAGTGCAGTGGCCACTTCCGGCCACCGCAGCCTTGACCTGCTGGGCTCCGGCAATCCTTCTGCCTCAGCCTTCCAAGTAGCTGGAACTACAGGCGCGCGCTACCATGCCTGGCTAATTTATTTGATTTATTGTAGAGATGAGGTTCTGCCTGCCCAGGCGGGTCTCGAACCCGCGGGCTCAGGCAATCCACTCACCTCAGCCTCCCAAGGTGCGGGATTACAGGCTGAGCCACCGAGCCCGGCTGACTACGGTATATTGTAAACATAACTTTATATGCCCTGGGACACCAACCACTGCCCCAATTAGTCAGCAGCCAACAACATTGAGGAAAGACCCTTCACCAGTAAAAGGTTGATGACTTGCTAAAGGCTCAGATGATTGCTAGAAATTTTTAGGAAAAAATATTTTTAAATAAAAAGAGAAATAATCAGTAAATTAAAAAACATATTGTAAAATAGAAAATACTTGGTATCAATTAAAAAAGAAAATGCAAGCCATAAAGAAGGACAAAATCATGAACTTTACAGCAACCTGGATGAACTTATAGTCTATAATACTGAGTGATCTATCACAGAAACAAAGAACTGAGAATCCCATGTTCACATACATAAGTTGACCTTGAACAATTACTGTAACACTATAAGAAGAAGATTGGCAGTCACGGGAAACTGCCAGGGAGTGGGGGATGCAGTATTGGCAGTATTGGGAATCTGCTGGGGGAGGGCGGGACACACCTCATCAACAAGGGTACCTGCATAATGAACTTTTGAGCACCTAACCTTGAATTGTACCCCACATCTTTAAAATAATAAATAAATAAATAAATGACTAAATAAAAATACACCTCATTGAATGACTTGTGATGTAGTGTCTTAAGGGCAATAAGCCTCAACTGTCTATGTTAGAAAAGATGGAAGATCTAAAATGAAGCTCTAACTTTCACTTTCAGAAATACTTAAAGTCAGTATTTTTTGACTGGTGTATTCCCACCTTTTGTTTCAGTATTTAGACTTCTTTGATTATTTCTTGTAGACAGTGCAATGTTGACAAATTCCCTGGGCATTTGCTTGCCTGAGAAAGACGCTATTTCTCCCTCACTTACGAAACTTAGTTTTACAAGACACAGTATGCTTGCTTCACAGATAGTCTGTTTGAGGAGCTTCAAGATGGGGCCCCAATCCCTTCTGACTTGTGGGGTTTCTGCTGGGTAGTCTGCAGTAAGTCTGATGGGTTTGGGTTTACTAGTCATTTGAGGCTTTTGTCTCACTGCTTTCAGAATTATTTCCTTCAATTAACTTTGTATCAAAATACATAAATTCATTCAAAAGTATTCAAGAAGGAGAAAACAATGATAAGCAAAAATACATACATATGTGAAAAAGAGTAGGGAAAAATGAATGAAAACAAAAGTTTGCTACTTACAAAAAACTGTAAGATTGATAAAAATTATATTGTCCATATTTGACCAAGGTGGAAACAGTTTGGCACTCTCTGTTTAAATTCAACATAAATTTGCAACAAAAACAAATTATTTGCGGGGCTCTGTGGCTCAGCCTGTAATCCTGCACTTTGGGAGGCCAAGGTGAGTGAATTTCCTGAGCCTGCAGGTTCGAGACCTGCCTGGGCAACTTGGTGAGACCTCATCTCTACAATAAATCAAAAAAAATTAGCCGGGCGTGGTAGTGTGCGCCTGTAGTTCCAGCTACTTGAAAGGCTGAGGCAGAAGGATCGCCAGAGCCCAGCAGGTCGAGGCTGTGGTGGCCGGGAGTGGCCACTGCACTCCAGTCTGGGCGACTGAGTGAGACTCCAACTCAAAAACAAAAACAAAAACAAATTATTTCATGTCTAGATATTTAAATGATTAATTCTCCATATTATATGCAGGAGATTATATACAATAATGATTATAAGTTCCTGAGTCATAAAAGGAAAAAACTCAAGACAACACAAATGCCCATAATAATAATAGATAAGTGCATATAGTTGTGTAAGGAATATTATACTGCAATCCAAACAAATAAAATATAGCTGTAACATTCAATATGTGTTATAGAAATGCAAATGTAAGAAAAAGCAAGTAGAAAACAAAGGTCACCTTTTTATTTTGATGCAGCTATATAAGTTCTTAGATGTGTGTGTGTGTGTGTATAAACACACACACATACATAAACATATAAAGCTAATTACAGATCATTACTTATGCAGTAGCTAGTACCTATAGTTCCAGAACTTGGGACATAGGGATAGGAAGATAGTTTGAGCCTAGATGTTCTGAGCCAACCTTGCCAACATAGCAAGATGCCATTCTTTAACAAAAAGTATGAGTTTCATAAATTTATGACACCATGAAAAAGTTTTTACAATTTTCAGGAAGGTACAGGTCACGTAAGAGAAAATAATGACTGAGTACATGTATGGATCTGGTGATTCGGTTACTGCAATGTTCTTGTATTCAAGTTGGAGGATTTTATCAGTTTTTGTCCTTAAAATATTCTAGAGTTTTCCTCCTGCCATTTAAATTGGCTCCTGAAAGTTGATATCCCCTGGCATTGTGTCACTGAACATTTAAGTTAACTTAAAATTAAAGAGAGAGATAGAGAGACAGAGAGAAAGAGAGAGAGAGAGAGAGCAGCGAAAAGAAGGATGAACATGAGTTTGGATTCTTTGTTCACAAGACAAATTCTAGATAACACTACAAGTTCCAGACTTTACAGGTGCTTTTTGCTAATAAAGTAGAATTCAAATAATTCTAACTGGGAATTAAAATAATTTTAACTGATTCTGACTCAATTCTAGAAATGTCACATATAAACTCATAGTGATTTATTTGTAATAATTGTTTTCATATGGTAATAATGCTTATTAGCTATTTTGTATATTAATTGTGAAGAAAGGTTTGAATCTAAGAGTGAAACAACAACAATCACTTAAAACTTGCTAATCTGAGTACAGAATTCACCATCATGTGTGTGAGGGATTGGAACTGAGTTGTGTTTTGAGTTGGCCACACTATACCATGTAAAACAACTTCTATAATTGCAACAATTTCCAGAAACCATGCTTCTCCACTGACTGGATGCCCACCTTTGTCTCATGAAGGTAATAAATTTTTTGTTTGTCACCTTCTTGTATTGTCGTCAACAAATGAACTGCGTGAGTGGGGCCGCCTCATGATATCTTGTACGCTGGTCCATTTTCCTGGATTACTGCCTCCTTTCAGCTGAAGCAACACCATGTCACTCTCATTCATCAGCCTGTTGTGTCTTGGTGAGTCCTGGAAAGCAATGGAGGGAGGAAATGATAGGGTAGGGATATGTCCTGGGTGCTGGGTGTCTCCACAGCACAGAACCCTGTTGTCCTGGGGTGAGGGGAGAGAGTTGAGGGTCACATTTATCATCAGCCTGGTATGACTGGGCAGGAGCAGGAGGCCATGTTTGTGAAGAGATAGATTATCCATCAGGATCTTTCTTTGCAGGGTTCTTCTTGGTACAGAAGATTGGGACACAAGTGGGTATGTCTTTTTACAAATCTTGGGTTACCAGTCACTAAAAATAAGTGGATTCTACTGAAACAGGAAGACAGCGGCACAGGACGTGGGCTGATGTGTTGAACATTGGAAGCCCTGTATGTGAATTCTTTGGGTTTTTTTTAATGAGAAAGTGAGGTTCCTGGGAGACCTGACACCTGATTCTGTCCTAGAGTCCTTCCCTAGCATCTACACATCAACTGGGTAAAATTCGGAGGCTAGAATTCTAAAGTAGAAAATGTAGCCCATTACTTTCCAGAGCTGGGCTGTCTGGGTAGGAAGTGGTGTCATCTGAGGAGACAAGGAAGGAAGCAGTGCTGGGAACAGCAGACCCTCTAGGACAGATGGCAGTCACATTCTTTAACATTTCCATGACAGTGGGAGCTGCATTGTGGCTAGTGTCATACTCCCAGAGGAGGTGGAGGAAACATGTGCCATGAACCCCAACATTCCAGAATAATCTGATGCAGACCAATTGTTTATTGTGTCTCATGCATTAGATGATGTTATTTCATTCACATAGTACTTGCCGTCAATTCTGGGTTGACCTTTTGTTGTTTTATTTAACAAGTGTTTCATTGTAGAAATCTAGTGTGAATTCCTTTATCAGCATTTGCTTGAAATTCTCAACCCACATATTTGTTGTAGGAAGACATACTGAGTCTATGTAGTTGTGAGTCCTTTATGGAGCCCTGGGCACCCTGCTATTGAAAGGAGCCTTAGAAACATGGAGAGGAGTAGTCTCAGGACAGGGAAGGAGGGGTGGCTCCACATCTTTCTCTCTAAGTCTGTGTCTCCTTCTCCTTCCAGTGGTCAGAACAAGCCCTCCCTGTCTGCCTGGCCCAGCCTTGTGGTTCCTGAGAGAGAAAATGTAACTCTTTAGTTTTGCTCTCGTCTTGGGTTTAACAGGTCTAGTCAGTACAAGAAGGATGGGGTCCATGTTCCTGAGATCCAGGACAAAATATTCCTAAATAACCTTCTCATGGGCCCTGTGACCACAGCACATGCAGAATCAGTGTCTCTACTCTTAACTCCTCCTCTGTGGTCAGCACCCAGTGATCCCCTGGTGATTGTTGTCACAGGTTAGATGCTCTTGTTCAGGGTGGCTTTTTATTGTCTTAACCTTCTGAATTTCAGAGTTCTGGTGGCAGAGTCAGTCAGAGCCCAATAAGAATAACTATTTGGAATAAGAGAGGATTAAATACAGGGAACAAGCACTGCGGTAGACAGAAAAAGTGTCCCCAATTATTTTGTACATAAAAATACCCCAAATCTCTATATGTATTATGTTGCATTCCAAGGGCAATTAAGGTTAAAGGTGAAATAAAGGTTGTTCATCTGTTGACCTTGAGATGGAGTAAATATTCTGGAGTGTCCAGTTGGGCTCAGTGTAATCACAAGGATCCACACAAAAGTGGGAGGAAGTAGGACAGTGAGGGCCAGAGCAATGCAACACGACAGAGACTACACTAGACACTGTGAACTTTAAAGGTGGAGAAAGCACCACAAAGCAAGGAATGCAGGGGAGCTCTAGAGGCTGGAAGAGTCAAGGGAACAGATTTTCCCTCTAGAGTCTGCAGAAGAACAAAAGATGCTTTCATTTATACTAGTGAGACTATTTAAGATTTTTGATCTCCAGAACTATACGATAGTGTCTTGTCTCCTGACAACATACTTGTAACAATTTGTTACAGCAGCAACCGGATACCAATACAGATACCCATATCAAGGACAAACTAAGAATCCAAATAAGGAAAACTGGGGTTACCCAGAGATCATTAGGGGCAAGATGCTGATGCCACCTCAAGTTTGGAGAAAGGGAATAATGTTCAAAGAGCCAGATTTGAGGCAACTCTATGGAAGCTGGGACCATGGAGAAGGCACCAACATATCAGGAGATGTCCCTGAGTCCCCACCAGAAGCAGGTTGTGTGGACATTGGGATATATCATGGTACCCATCTTACTGTTTAATTCTTATCTCCTCTCAGGGGTTCCAGTTTGTCCAAAAGCACATGAGCCAGGCATAAAAGGATACAACAGCCAAAGTGATAAAGTTGATAACAGTGGGAATGAACTCTAATGCTATTAGAAACAGAGAAACAGATAAAAGAGAGGGAGAGAAACAGAAGAGACTATCACTGACAGGGTCATAGATCCAGGAAAGAACTTGGAGATACACAGAGAAAGGAGAGAGACAGGCCAAAGGTGTAGACCATCTCATTCCAGGTTCCATAGAATAAGTTGAGGAGGGGTGACTTTTTCTAAATGCAAAACCTTTGATCTTAGGAGTCTACAGGAAACACTACCTCCAGGCCTACCAGTAGCCCCTGGTTAAATGAGATGGGAAGGTCATGCTGCAATGCTTCTCAACGATTATGTTTCACACTTTTATTCTTCACAAAGATGGATTATCTGAAGTCACTTTTTATCTTGTTGTGGAGCTCCATGATGGGGGCTTTCAGGCCAATTTCTCCCTGGGTCCCATGATGTCTGCTCATTCAGGGACCTACAGATACTATGTTTTTTTCAGAAATGTCTCCTATCTATAGTCAGCTCCTAGTAACCCTGTAAACATCATGATCACAGGTGAGAGTATCCAGACAGTCCCCTCAATCTTGTTTGGATACAGACAAGGTGTTTTAGGATGTGAAGTGAGGAAGATGAGTATTGGGTTCCTATAAAAAGAGACAGACTTGATGAGGGCTATTCCAACAGAGGGAGAGGGGGAGAGAGAGAGAGAGAGAGAGAGAGAGAGAAAGAGAGGGAGGGAGGGAGGGAGAGAGAAGACACAAGTCAAAACATAAAGAATGGATATACAGGAGGAACACAGGGACTCAGAAATGAGAGGAAAAGCAAAGGAAGACACACAGACAGATGCACATGTATCAGAAGCAAGGTGTCCTTCTATCCTGACTTTCTTCAGATTCCTGAGATAGAGTAGAAGTTCAATTTATGTTTCACCTCCACACTCCCTTCTCTGCAAGGAGACTCCAAAGACACAAACGCATTTCTAACTATTCTGACACTTCTTCCTTCCATGTGGTTGAGGCATAATTCTTCTTATAATTTCATGGCCCCTGATGAAAGGGAACACCAGCCCTTTTGTACTCTGTGTTCTTTGGCCCCAGACTGGATTCTGAGTGTCATATTACAAATCAATCCCAGACATTATATAATTCCTGAGAACAAGAGCCCAAAAAAGGACTCAATCAAAGAGAATGAGCCAGATGCAAATTCAGAGACTAAGAGACACATAAAAAGAAAGAGAGAGGGGAGGAGAAGAGGAGAGGGTGATAGAGGGGACACAAAAGCCCTAAAGATCGAAGTCCTGAGTGAGGTGCACAAACATAGCAAAAGATGGAGATGTGAGGGTGGGTGACAGAGAATCTTCAAGAAAATTAGAAAGAAAGTCATGGAGACAGAGACAGACAGATGATAGATGAATGGACAGGTATAAGAGAGACTGAGAGACAGACAGACAGACAGAGAGAGAGAGAGAGAGAGAGAGAGTTAGACCATGAATTCAGAGAGTGAATTCTCAATTCAAGTGTGAATTTTGGTGTGATGAGGAAGAACCTCTCTATCTAAACTGCCTCTTTTCTTCCAGGACTGTATGAGAAACCTTCTCTCTCTGCCCAATCAGACCTCATGGTGAAGTAAGACAAGATTGTGACATTGTCCTGTGGTTCTGTGCATTTCTTTGATGTGAACCATTTGTCCAGGGAGAAAGAGGGCCATGAAAGCAGGCTTGCTACAGTGCAGAGCCACAATGGAACGTCCCAGGCTGACTTCCCCCTGGGCCCTGCAACCAGTGGAGGGACTTATAGATGCTATGGCTTTCAGTGGCTCTCTTCATGAGTGGTCAAGTGCAAGTGATCCACTCTACCTTTCTGTCAGAGGTAAGAAAGCCACATACCTGTCCCATATCTTGTGCCTCAGACTAAATCCTAAAATAACATCTGAGGACCATGCTGATGATGCTGGAGAGTAAGAAGCATAGAGAAATACAGAGAGAATAAAAGAAAGACTGAATATAAGAAGGAGTAACAGGGTGTAGGGTGGCAGACATGTCACCCCCAAAATCTTTTATATCTTGCATGGAGGGCCACATTTGTGGATCTATGCACCCAGGCAGATACAGGAAGGGCTCAGAACTGACCCAGGAGGATGTACAACTAGGTTCAGTGTGGGGAGATCAGAGGTTTCATCAGCCCCTTACTCTTATTTATTTCCCAGTAGCCCCTGCTGATCTCTGCTCCTCAGAGAGATTTCATCACCAGCAGCTCCAATGCTGTCCATTTTTCTTTCATTTAAATTTTTATTGAAAAAATATACATATATAATTTAACATTTTCAGTGACAATAAATAAACTCAGTGATAATAAATTATTTTACCTTGTATTTCCCTACATCACTTCCCCTTCTCTCCCATTCCTGGTGGATGGTAATCATTAACTGACACAAACCTTTACTCTCCATCTTCATGAGATCCATTTTTGTTTTTTGCTCTTACAAATAAGATAGATCTAAAATAGTTACTTTTCTGTCCTGAGTATAATTAACTTAACCTAGCAAACTCCAGTCCATCCATGTGGCTGCAAATGACAGCAATATATTAGTTTTATGTCTGAATAATATTCTGTTGTGTATATAGACCACATTTTCATTATCCACTCACCCATTGATGGACACATAGTTGATTCCACATCTTGGCTATTGTCAATAATGCTGTAATAACCATTGAATTGCGGATATCCCTCTGATGTATTGATTTTATTTTTTGAATACTACCCAGTAATGAGACTGCAGGTTCATATAGGCAGTCTATTGTTAGTTGTGTGAGGAACCTCCACACTGATCTCCATAATAACTGAATTAATCTACATTCCCTCCAACTGTGTACAAGTGCCCCCCATTCCCTCAGCCTTGCCTGCACCTGTCATTGCCTGCCTTTTGGATACAAACCGTTTTAACTAGGATGAGGTAGATCTCGTGGTTTTGATTTGAATTTATCTGATAATTAGTCATGCTGATAACTTTTTTCATATACTTGTTGACCATGAGCATGACTTTTTTTGAGAAATATCTGCTGCCAATTTTTTCACCTGATTATTTGGTGTTTTTTCTATTGACTTGCTTCAGCTGCTTATATATTCTGAAGGTTAATCACATGCCAGATAGATAGTTTTCAAAGGTTTTCTCTCATTTTGTGAGTTGCATTTTCACTTTGTTAATTGTTTCTTTTGCTGTGCAGAAGATTTTTAGCTTGCTGTAATAATTTTCCATTTTTTCTTTGGATACCTACACTTTTGAGGTATATTTTGAGGTCAAACAAGATATATTTGCCTAGACCATTGTCATGGAATATTTCCCCAATCTTTTCCTCAAGTAGTTTCATAGTCAGGTCCTAGATTCAAGGCCTTAATCCATTTCGTTTTGATTCTTCCCAGAAGCCACTCTTGATCTATCACCCTCAGAGTGATTGCATTGCCAGCAACTTCCTATTTTCTCCCTTTTCCTTTTATTTAAATTTGTATGGAGGAAAAGTATACATATATTACACATGTATTAGATATGTATACACACATGTTTGTGTATAATAATATATACACATGTATAATAAGAGATAGGAGTATAGTTTCATCTTCTGCATATAGTTATCTAACTAGTTTTCCTAGCACTGTTTATTGAGAGGACTGTTCTATTCCCATTTTAAATTCTTGGTGCCTTTGTCAAAGATGAGTTAGTTGTAAATGTGTGTACTTTTTTTTTTCTTTTTTTCTTTTTTTTGAGTTGGAGTCTCACTCTGTTACCCAGACTGGAGTGCAGTGGCTGCTCCCGGCCACCGCAGCCTCGACCTGCTGGGCTCCGGCGATCCTTCCGCCTCAGCCTTCCAAGTAGCTGGAACTACAGGTGCGCGCTACCCCACCCGGCTAGTTTTTTTTATTTATTGTGGAGATGAGGTCTCGCCAAGTTGCCCAGGCGGGTCTCGAACCCTCAGGCTCAGGCAATCCACTCACCTCAGCCTCCCAAAGTGCGGGATTACAGGCTGAGCCACCAAGCCTGGCAATGTGTGTACTTTCATTCAGGTTCTCTGGACTATGAGTCTGTAGTCATGCCATACCATGCTGTTTTGCTTACCATGGTTTTGTAAGAAATTTTGAAGTCAGATGGTGTGATGTCTCCAACTCATATTCCACCTTCACACAGTGAGGTTTCAGAAGAGGAGTTGTCACCCAAGAGGATGATGGAAAAGAGGATGACTGTACTCCAAGGGCCCAGCATTCGGTGGCAGAATTTCATCTCATGGACCAACCACAAAGAAGACAGGCAGATTCATTTCCTCACATCTCTCCTGCTCTGTATTCCCAAAAACTTTTCAAGTATTTTCCCTTTCCCCAAAGAACCAGTCTCCAAAATGAGTGAGTGAAAGATTTCTCTTATCTCAGAAGAGGTAGAAACCATGAATCTCAATGTTGACCCAGCCACATTTCAGTTTTATAATTTTGGGCTTGTGATCTTTCCTCTCTGACCCCAGAATCTACAACTGCAGAAGGGGCTTGGGCTAACATAGGACACTGCTCAGTGGGGCCTCTTAATCTCTACTTTTCTGTGGCTGAAACCTCCTCTAAACAAGAATGTTGAGATACCCCTCCCGGAAAAATATGGTGCTTATTCTGCATTGCTAACTGGAAAATAGTATCATGGGAGCTCGACAGTGTGAAGGGAAGGAAACACTGGTGAGGTATTCAGGTCCCTAGAGAACTTTCACTTGATAAGAATTGAGCTCCTGTCTATCAGATGCAAGCCTGGTGTATTCAGCAGTACAAGAGCCTTGCAATAAGAAAGAACTGAGTTCATCCACACATATAACACTTCTACTCACTTATTCTTTCAGACACTCTTCCATGTGCTAGCTGTTCAATGAATAATCATTTCCAAATTTTGCTGAAACCAATTTCCAAAAGGTTGTTAGATGAAAACAATACAGTAACTAAGATTATCTTACAGTGTTATAGGTCAGAATTCTGAAATTTTCCTCACTGGGTCCAATTTTTCCATTGCTTAATGTTGACTTTTCTAATTTATTTCTGAGATTTCATTTCACTACTATACTATACCCACCTGTAATGTGCAGAGGAATAAGAAAAAATGGAGCAGAAGTGCAAACAGAGGCCCCCAATACAATAGCTTAAAATGCAAGAGTGCCAGCCTCGGTGACTCAGCCTGTAATCCTGCGCTTTGGGAGGCTGAGGTGAGTGAATTACCTGAGGCCGTGGGTTTGAGAGCAGCCTGAGCAACTTGGTGAGACCTCATCTCTACAATAAATCAAAAAATTAGCTGGGCGTGGTAGCGTGCACTTGTAGTTCCAGCTACTTGGATGGCTGAGGCGGAAGGATCGCCGGAGCCCAGCAGGTTGAGGCTGCGGTGGCTGGAAGCATGCCACTGCACTCCAGTTTGGGTGACAAAGTGAGACTCCAACTCAAAAAAAAAAAAATGCAAGAATGACAAAGGCATCTGGATCGAAATTATTATTCCACTTCTCTTTGACTAGTTATTTGTCCCTCTATCATTTCTTTACCCTATTTACACACACACACATACACACACACAAATGCAAATCCTCTTCATTTATGAATTTATGTGAGCATGAGATCAGACTGAAAATATAAAAGCTCCCCAACCCCACCAGCATAGGTCTGCAATAGAAAACGTGTTGTATTCATGGACCAAAATTTGACCCCTCCAATTCCCTCACACAAAACATCCACCTCACCCTTCCTTTCAACCCCATGTGGAGATACAGTTAAGACCTTGAGAGGTGAATACCAACTTTCCCTTGAGTGTATTTCTATCTTGGACTCAGAGACTAGAGATGGAATTATCTCCTGGTTGACATTTATCCTAACACAAAAAAACTGGCTTTTGGAGGGCAACAACAGAATATGTTCAACAATAGATGTTGGAGGGGTCTGTCTTTTTCTTCTGCCCCTCAGGCAGATCACTGGCCTAACATAGGCCTCATGAGATCACAAAAAGTAGCACATTGCATTCTGTAGCTCTGGGCTCACAACCCTCATCAACATTTTTTGACTGCATGATGATGGGGTATACCCCAAAACCGTAATTTAGTTATTAAAAAATTTGCGTATTCATTCTTAACATGTTTAAGCTTCAGTCACCTTCAAAGAACTCTCCGCTGGATGCAATACATCTATGGAGACACTTTTTCCACTGCTCAAAACAGTTTTTTGAGTTCATCAATTTTGGTGCCCCATAGTGCTTCTGACATTTTTTGGTTGCACCTTATCCACATCGGCAAAATGTTTCTCTTTGAGGAATTTTTTCATCTGGGGAAGGAAAAAAAAAGTTATCTAGGAGTGACAGCAGGTGAATAGAAATGTTGGTGCACAGGATCATGCAGGTTTTGGTCAAAAACTGCTGAACACTCAGCACAGTATGGACAGGTTGTTTGTGTAAATCACCCACCATGAGTTTACCAGCTTAACATTTAAAGGACACAATTCCATGGTAATAAATTCATTTATATTATTATTTTTTCCCTTCATCTCCACCATCTCTACCTTTCCTGGCCTCTTGTAACCAACCATCTATTCTCTACCTTCATGAGATCCTCTGTTCAGCTCTTACATGAATGAGAACTGAAGTACTTTTCTTTCTGTTTTTCCTATATTTCTCTTAATATAATGGCCTGCATATTGCTTCAAATAGGAATTCAATTTTTATGGCTAAACAGTATTCCATTGTGCATATACACCAATTTTTTTATCTGTTCATCCATTGATGGATGTATAGTTTGAGTCCACATCGTGGCTATTGTGAATAGTGTTGCAGTAATCGTGAGATTGCCAGAATCTGTATGACATATTAATTTCCTTATTTTGAATACATATCCAGCAGTGTGATTCCTGTATCATTTAGGAGTTCTATTTTTAGTTTTTTGAAGAAGTTCTATACTATTTTCCATATGGGCTGTACTAATGTACATTCCCACCAACAGCGTACAAGGATTGTCCTTTCTCCACAACCTACCTTTTTGCTTCAAGTCATTTTAACTGGGGTGAGATGATATCTCATGGTGATATTAATTTGCATTTCCTTGATAATTAGCAATGTTGAGCATTTTTTCATACTCCTGTTGGCCATTTGTGACTATTTTTTTTAATTGGGTTCTCACTCTGTCAACCAGGCTGGAGTTCAGGAGCTCAATTATAGCCACCGCACCCTCAACCTACTGGGCCCTGTATGACTTTTGAAAAATGTCTGCCACCCATTTTTAATTGGATTATTTTTTTGATTGAGTTGTTTGAGCTTCTCATATACATGGGAGGAGATACCCAAGGAAACGGAATTTATTTAAACAATGTGTATTTATTCTTACATGTTTAAACTTTAGCCACCTTCAAAGTACTCCTTTGATACAATACATGTACTGAGACACTTTTTCCATTGATCAAAACAATTTTTAACTCATTGATTTGGTTTTTCTTAGTTTTTCTGTCATTTTTTGCTTCACCTCTTCCACAATGGCAAAACATTTTCCTTTGAGAGATTTATTCAGCCAGCAAAACAAAACAAGTTGTTCGGGGTTACTGGGTGAAGAAGGAGGATGGGGTACAGGGGTCATACAAGTTTTGGTCAAAAACTGCTGACCACTAAGTGCAGTGTGCAGACATTTGCTGTCATGGTGAAAGAATCTGACAACTGTTTGCCACCATTTTGGAAATTTCTTCCCCAGTGCAACCTCTCGCAACAATGTTAACTGCTACACTGGTGCAAATAGGTTCCCAAAACTCTAATCTAGCTGGGGATGCCAGTACCTCAAGGGGCCTATTCCCCAAAAGATAAAACTTGGTTGAGTTTTTTGGGAGATTCCCTCATATTCCGATTATTAATCTTTTGTCAAATGAAGAGTTCACAATACTTTTCTCCCATTCTGTGAGTTTTATATTAACTTTGTTAATAGTTTTGTTTGCTGTCCAGATACTTTTTTCAGCTTGATAGAAGTCAATTGGCTATTTTTGCTTTGACTACTTGTGCTTTTGAGGTCTTAAACAAAAAAATATTTGCCCAGATCAATGTTCTAGAGGGTTTCTCCAATGTTTCCTTCTTGCAATTTCATAATTTAAGGTATTTAATCAACTTTGTTTTGATTTTTTCTGCCCAGTAAGAAATGACATTGTGGTTTTATTCTTCTGCAGAAAGTTATCCACTTTTTCTAGGACCATTTATTGAAAAGACTGTCAATTTCCCATTGTAAGTTCTTGGCACATTTGTCAAAGATTAATTGGTTGCAAATGTGTGGGTGACATCTTGGATATCAATTTTGTTCCAGTGGACTATGGGTCTTTATTTTTGCCAATACTGTGATGCTTGGGTTACAATAGCTTTGCATTAAATTCTGAAATTATGTAGTGTTCTACCTCCAGCTCCTGGATTTTTTTTGAAAGAAAAACAGGATTTATTGAGAGGACAGAAAAGCTTCCACAGTGGGAGGGGATCCAAGAGTGTCGCCTTCCTATTCATCTTTGCACCTTGACTCAGGACAGGAGTTGTGCCCCACAAAGATTATGCAGAAAGGGATCCCAGGACTCCCAAATATAACATTAGATAACTGAATATAGGTCATGGATAATCCTCAAAGAAGACATGCCAGCCTCACTTCCTGACCCTCTCTTTGTCTTATGTTCTAGGAAAACTTTCCTTCATAGAACCAAGCTCCAAAACTGGCGAGTAAAGGATCTCTCTTATCTACAATTATGAAAACCTTGGCTGGTAAAAACCTTGGTCTTGAGTGTTGACTCAGCCCTTTCCAAGTTCAGGGATATTAGACTTTTCATCTTCTTCTATGACCCAATCCATACAGCAGAAGGGGTTAAGAGTAGCATAGGTCTCAGAGGGGAATCTGAATCTCTAATTTCTGGAGGTTAAAACTCCTCCAAGCTAGAAAGATGAGACTAAGCCTGACAACATTTTGAGGAACAATACTTGCTGTTTCTGTCTCCATTCCTAACTGAAGGAGAAATTTATGGGGGCTTGTATAAGAGAAGGGAAGGGAGTACCTGGCCGGGTGGGCAGATCCTTAGAGAAATTCTACTTGATAAGTGTGAGCTCTTATCTATCAAGATGTAAACCTGTATACTCAACAGAGAAAGAGACTAGTAGTGATAAACAACTTAATTCATCCACACAAATAGCAGTTAGTTTCACTAACATTCATTTAGATACTGTCCTATGCTTTTAATATGCAATGAAAGATTGCTTCCTATTTTCACTATAATAAATTTCCATAAGTTTAGTTGATTAAAAGAATACAGTTATTAAAATTATGCTTCAGGGCTATATGTCAGATGTGAAATGGGTCTCAATGGGCTAAGTCAAGGTGACAGCAAGTGTGCAGTCCTTCTGAAGTCTCTAAAGGAGGATCCATTTTTCACTTTGTTCAACTTCTAGAAACTACTACACTCTTATGCTCATAGTTCCCTTCCTCCTTCCTCAAAGTCAACAAAGACTGCTCAAGTTATTCTCCCTCTGCCACACTCAGACTCTTGTTCTTTTATGACACCTCTTTCTCTGCTCCTACCTCTGCCTTTCCCCTTCTCTAATAAAGACTTTGTGATTACACTGACCCCCTCAGATAATTCAGGATAATCTCTCTACTTTAAGGCCAGCTAATTAGTATTTTTGCATCCCATCTGAATCCTTATTCCTCCTTTCCATGTAATATAAAATATTCAAAAGTAATGTAGAATAGGACCTGGACACCTTTGGAAAGGAGGGACATTCAGACCACTCTCGGTGGTTCAGCCTCTAATCCCAGCACTTTGGGAGACAAAGGCAAGTGGGTTGCCTGAGCCCGTGGGTTCAAGAAAAGCACAGGCAACTTGGAGAGACTTTGTCTCTGCAATAAATCAAAAATTAGCTGGAAATGGTGGCACGTGCCTGTAGTTCCAGCTATGTGGAAGGCTGAGGTGGAAGGATCTCCTGAGCCCAGAAGGTTGACGCTGGGGTGGCTGCCAGTGTGCCACTGCACTCTAGTCTGGGTGATGGAGTAAGACTCTAACTCAAAATAAAGGAAAGAAGAGCATTCTTTCACCTCCACAAATAATAAACAGGATACATTTGGCCTCTTATCTTGAGAGACCAATATGCAATACTGTTGAATGAGAACACAGAGCATGAAAGCAAAAAATGCGTAAGTGAATGAATTAATACATAGTGAATGAACAGATGAATGTTGAATTATGAAGCTACCATTCATGAAATTTAAAATAAAGTTGCAGATTATGCTTACTGCATAATTTAGGATGAATGACAGGAAATGTCTCACTAATCAGATAATATTTGTGGCCTTAATGATAAAGTGGATTCAACCCTTGGAATGTGGATGGAAGAATATTCCAGACAGCTACTGGCCATAAAAGCATAAACATGAAAATACCCTTATGTTGCAGGCAGTGTGTGTGCCTGAAATGTTATGATTGAGATTGAGCTTATTACAAGATAAATAGGAAGAGATACAGAGCAAACTGATTACATGAGGAAAAAAAAGAACAAAACAAGGAGTGTGTGTTTATGTTCATGCCATTGAATCCCATCTCAGGTGATGCTTTCTGTTTTGTTATTTTTGCTCAGGATTGCTTGGCTAGTTGGGCTCTGTTTCAGTTCCATGTGAGTTTTAGGTTTTTTCCAATTCTGAGAAAAATTATTTTGATATTTTGATAGTGAATGCGCTGACATTCTGCTAGAGAGTCCAATTACCTGTGGCCAGGGCTGTTCATGTGCAGTTGTTTGGTGGGTGAATCTGGAAAGAATAGCGTGTTCAATGCTAGATTTAACGCCCTAGGGAATGCTGCTCAAATCCTTTTGATTGGCATCTCTCTGAATTCTTACCTCAGACTACCTCATGCTTTATGGTAATCCTATGCACTTCCAACCCACTTAATTCTCTGGATTTTTTTTTTCAGTGAGTTTGTTTGAGGATCAGTAGGTATGCAATCTTATTATTGGCCAATGAAGATTAAAATTATCTTTGATGATTCAAACTGATTGCTTTTGCTTAATTGCAATTAAAAGTAATGTGTAAACCTGTAAGGTTTAGTGGTTCACACCTGTAGTCTCAGCACTTTGGTGGGATAACGAGAAAGAATTACCTGAGGCTGGGAGTCAAGGTCAACCTGAGCAGCAAAGGGAGACCTTGTTTCTGCAAACATTTTTAAATTAGTCAGGCATGGTGACTTGTGCCTTTAATCTGACCTGCTTGTGAGGTTGAGATAAGAGGTCACTTGAGCCCAGGATTTGAATGTTGCAGTAAGCTATGACGGTGCCCCTTCTCTCATACCTAGGTGATGTAGCAACACCTCATTGCTAGAAAAAACAAATGTGATATTGAAAAATACTAATAATAAAACTAACACATAAAGATAATAATGGACAGTAAAAAGCAAATTTTTCCTAATATAAAAATAAATTGCACACTTTTAAAGATGCATGGGTACATAGATCCATAGGTAGATTACATTAAACCCTCAGAATATTTTTTACTGCTATTCTACAAAGAAAACTAGATAGAATAGTGAAAATCTTACATGAATTGTCTCAAAATGTAAGAGAAAAAGTGTAGTTACTTAATCTAATATGGTGTTGCAGCCAAAAATGAAGAAATTTAGTATTACAATACTGAAATTCACTGAAGACATTATATCTCAAAAGGAGACAAATTATTTTATTAAATTGTAATAGGAGACCAAAAGTGCCCTGTGGAGAAAAGTGTTAGTAAATATTCTTATTAAAAAGTGGATTCATACATTAAATATGAAAGTGCATTATGCATAAGCACAATAAACTAAACACAGTAGTTCTTGGAGCAGAGCTCGGGGGAAAGCACTGGGAAGAAAATTACCATAGGAGACTCAACTTCTTATCCTCTCTCTGTATTTCTTGATTGGTGCCTTTAAATCACACTTTGTTCTGGGTAAGCACCGGAAATGTCCAGCTCCCAGAGAGAGGACTCACAAAACACGAGAACATACTAGAAAATTCAGGACATTCAACAGCATCTTAGGACTCCTTGCATGTGGGTAGTTTTTTAGTCTGTCACTTCACTTATCTTCTCACCTGGCCTCATTCTTATTCTTTACTATTTTTCACACATTACCCCCAAATAGGACAACTCATCCCTACTGAAGGACACAGGTCTCCTTAATGTTATTTGGTGTGAACAAAAGAAAAGACTTGACTATTAACAAGGGAGGCCCACTAAGGCCGATGATCACAGTTTCACTGTATACTCATAGCAGACTAGAAAAAAAACAGTCTATTAAAGTCCATGTCATGAGGGAATAAAAGTCTTCAATGGACAGAAATTACAGGGAAAAACTTTATTGCTGGAGCTAAATTTGGATCGAGTTTATATGAGTTTCTCCAAACACCTCACATACCTCCAGGGAAGTAATATTCTTATACTCCCGAATATAGAAAAGAAACATCCACCTGGCTATGTGGGTAAAGTAGGCATAGGGGGCTGGATATGGGTTCCTGATACTTTTCATGTGGCAGAGATATTAAAAGACACTTAATAGGAAGTTTCCATAAAAAGATTCAAAATACATTTTCCAGGAAGAAGTAGAAGTAAATGATGGAGATTTTCAACCACAGATACTATTACAGTTCTCATAATGAGATAAGGGAAATCAGAATTGGGGGTCTAGACAGGAAGAAGGTGTCCAGAAGGGATGGAAAAGGGGATCCTTTGCAGAGTTCCTGGAGAAGGAGGCATCTGGCTCAGGTATAAAGATCTCTGAAGTTCCTTCAGCCCTCGTCCTCCAGGAGAATTCTATCAGGATAGGTGTGGCAGGGCTGATCTTCCTTGCTCTGTGGGTAATGCTGGCTGAGACTTGGTGGAGCTGCGGGGGGGGGCCCCAGGTGAAAACGGAGGACACTTGACTGAACACAGCTGCAGCGAATGAAGGACTCCTATGGAATGAGTCTTGAACAAGCCCCACTGCTGCCAATGTGAATCTAAAATACATATGGAGTCAACTGGTTGTGGGGTCTCTGTGGCGACTTTGCAAAAAGACTGATGCTAAACATGCAAAAAATACTTTCAGTAGACAGGGTAACTAACATATGGGAGACACAATTCTCACACAACCCACATGAGATTATTTCCAGGTCTCTCTTGCATCTTGATCTATGTATCTCCTTGGTTCTCTTCATCACATGGAATCTTTCACCTGACATGTGTTCATTTTTGGTCTCTTTCTTCTCCCTCTCCTCCTTTTTCTCTTCTGTCTTGCATTCTTCACTTTCTTCTTCTTTCTCTTCTTTTTTTTTTTTTTTTACCTTTTGAGTAGTTCTTTAACTTATTATTTTTAAATGTTATCTTTTCTTCTCACAGTTTGCATTATACTGGTCATGGTAATCTGCATTCTATAAGCATAAATTCAAATGTCTAACATAGCCCAATTTTAAAATTTTTCTTTCTGTAGCAATAGCACTTAGCCACACAGAGAAAACCTCAAAGTTGAACTTTTTAAGATGTGTGTAAAATCTTACAGTTTTCATTTGATTAAGTCTGTTCAAATTTATGACTTTTAATTTGCTAGTTCCTCTTTTAGGAAGAATACTTTCTGTAAAACTTCGACATAAAAGATTGCTTTTGTATCAGTGGATTTTCCGTTTAAACCTTGTCTTTTTACAAGCATATCTTTGCACTTAGGCCATGATTTAAATAGTCACTTTTTGGTAATTGGCTCAAGCCTCCTTATTATTCACTGACCTGTTACTTCTTCTTACTACCCCAAATTGAAATATAATCTTTGAACGTCCGTCAACATTTCAAAAAAGCTTATAAGTCTTAGAAACAAAAAGAGAAAAAGCTGTTGCTTTTGACTCATGAAGGAAGTTCAGATAAATGTTTAACTGCCAGAATTGCCATATGTTGATCTCTACCAATATTTTGGAATTGCAATCATGTAGATAACTGTTCAGTGCTAATGCAAAAAAAGTGTTTATAACCGAGACTGGCTGATAGAAGACTAGGTAGGATTTTTTTATTTATTATGCTGCAAATAATATTTCAAATTTCTTATAAATTCATTTGTTAGTGTTATTTTTCTAATTGTAAGAAAATACTCAAAACTCCAAATGGCTGAATGACTGATTAAACAGGTCTCCTAAGGAACAATCTTTCATAAAGTTGACACCTAGATGTTTTGTCTGTGAGAGTCTGGCCAGATGAGTTTCAAGTGTGTTCCTCTAGCTGTGACTTTATGTTCTTGCTACCTCAACATCCTAAAGTCAATTCTGATTAATTGTGAGGTAACTGTGACCTTGAGATAAGATCAACTTGCTAAAAACAGAAATGATGCTCCAAAATCATACTACAGATAGCGAGGGGCTCAACAAATATCAATTCAGTAAATCCAGCCTGCATTCCATACAAAGATTCCACCTCTAAAATAGTAGTTACAACTTCAATGTGATTTTTAAAAATAGGACTTTACACCTATTTTTGTAAAAGCTTATGCTACAGAATGTGGAAAATATCAAGGAGAAAGAATGTCACTAAGTGACACCACTTTTCCTCATCAGTTAGAAGTTGAAAGAAAAATTCAGAAGTAACATATTTGGAAATAAGTCCCTCCTATTTCCTATTGAACCGAGTTGCAATTGGATGTTGTGCTTTGATGTGCAGCAAAATTCTGGACCCATCACTCAGCTGAATGAGACCATATTATTCATTCTGGTGTCACAGCAGAGACTGCAGAGAAATGGCTTCTCTTCATAAAAATCTCTCTTCTTGTCATTTCTCAGAATGTCCAGAGATAGCAGATCACAAGAAAGAGAATTTTCCTGGACCAGATACATCCTGGCTATGAGAGTTGCTGGGCTTCCAGTACAGATTCAGATGCATACCTCTACAGAACTCTCTTCAGATATCAGCTCTTGACCCTTTTCCCAAACCTCCAACCTCACTTTCATTCATTCCATCTTGAACACATTCAAGTTTATCTTCAAAGTGGAGACAGCTGAAAACTCCTCATGACGTGATATATTTCTGGCTCACACAGAGTATGTGTCAGCGTTCACATCCTCATGGAACCTGTAACTGCATCAAACTGAGGAAATTAAAAATGTTCTTGTCTTACATTTGTCTCCAGCCTATTGTGATAAGCTGCAAGTACCTGCAATAGCTATTATTCTGGGTAAAACATACCTCACCCAGCCGGGCTCGGTGGCTCAGCCTGTAATCCCGCGCCTTGGGAGGCTGAGGTGAGTGGATTGCCTGAGCCCGCGGGTTCGAGACCCACCTGGGCAAGCGAGACCTCATCTCTACAATAAATCAAAAAATTAGCCGGGCGTGG
>CAUYQG010183518.1:0-22443 GCA_963574415.1 Tarsius wallacei
AAAATGCAAAAAGAAACTTGAAAATACACACACATACATCAACCCCAAAGCCAAAAGAAAACAAGCAAACAAAGAAAAGCCTTATAAGAACCTCATGACAGGGATAAACAATCACATTTCAATAATCAGCCTGAATGTGAATGGGCTACATGCATCACTGAAGAGACACAGAATGAAAAACTGGATAAGAAACCATGACCCAATTATTTGCTGTATCCAGGAAACTCATCTCAACACAAAAGACACACACACACTCAAAGTTAAAGGATGGAAAACAAGTTTCCTGGCAAACGGATCACAAAAGAAGGCAGGAGTCATGATCTTAATATCAGACAAAACAACTTTTAACCTATCTAAAATTAAAAAGGATACAAAAGGACACTACATAATGTTAAAAGTTTCAACCCATCAACAAGAAATATCCATCCTAAACATATATTCAACCAAAGAGGAGCACCAGGATTCATAAAGCAACTACTAAGTAAACTAAAAATATATTGACTCTAACACTGTTATAGCAGGGAACTTGAATACCCCACTAACAGCCCTAGATAGATCATTGAGAAAAAAATCAACAAGGAGATCCAGAACCTAAACTTGACATTCAACCAAATGGACTTAATAGATACCTACAGATTATACCACCCAACAACCACAGAATATACATTCTACTCATCACCACATGGAACATACTCCAAGATCGATCACAACCTTGGCCAAAAATCAAGCATAAACAAATTCCATAAGGTTGAAATATTGCCATGTACCTTCTCAAACCTCAGTGGAATAAAAATAAGTATCAACACCAACAATATTTCCCTAAAGCCCACAAAGACATGCACACTAAACAGCATGATGCTGAACAACTGCTGGGTCAACACTGAAATCAAAGCAGAAATTAAAAGATTCCTGGAAACAAATGAAAATGAAGAAACATTTTACCAAAACCTCTGGGATGCCATAAAAACAGTTCTAAGAGGGGAATTTATATTGAAATGAGCTAAATCAGTTAATGAAATCAAATTGCTAGCAAAATAAATAGTATCAACCAGCTTACTCCATTTTGTTTAAAGTTCCCATCTTAGTTGCCTGCCTGACCTACAATTCACTCCTTAGTGCCTACCTGTGATTACAGTAACATTCACATGACCACAGATCCCCAGCTTTGTCACATTTGGGCAGGTTACATTGACTGTTGCCTGCTGACCATTACAGAACTCCTTAGCCATAAGTTCCATGTAATTGTATGCTTTGTTAACTAAAATCAAATGTTATGCTTTGACATTTTCATAGTTTGTTTTTATATTCTGTTAGTGACCTAACCAAGATAACTCCATGATGTAATGATTCTTCTTCCTTGTCTCTATGAAACTACCTTAAACTATATCTTAATGGCAGAACTCTAGGGACTTTCTGGGTTATACTTAGGAAGTGAAATTAATCAAAGCTTCCTAACAATCGAAGTTTCCATTTTGGTTGCCAAGTTGTTAGTTAATAGTTGCTATGGTCATTAAGTTGCTATGTAGCCAATGCTACAAATTTTACTCATAAAAGCTTGTCACAAACTGTACCAATTTGTCGAGAGTTTTTGTTTGCCTACTCTTGACCCACACTTTAATAAATTCATAATTAATTAAACTCAGCTTGCTGGCGTAGCTTCTTCTCACTTACTCAGTCATAACAATATCTCTACGAGCACACATAAAGAAAATGGAAAGATCACAAGTTCAGAGCCTAACAAATCACCTAAGGGAGCTGGAAAGAGAAGACCAACAAAACCCCAACTTTAGCAGAAAAATTCAAATCACCAAAATAAGAGACCAAATACAGGATATAGAAGAAAAAAAGTCATAGAAGACATCAACAGAACAAAAAGGTGGTTCTTTGAAGGAATTAACAAGATTGATGGGCCCCTGCCAGAATGACCAAGAAAAAGAGAGAAAAAGCCCAAATAAACACAATCAGAAATACAAAAGATCAAATCACAACTGACCCCCCAAAAATACAAAAGATTATCAGAGATTACTATGTGCACCTGTATGGAAACAAACTTGATAACCTAAATGAAATGGAGGAATTTCTGACATTAGAAAACCTCCCCAAGTTGAAACAAGAGACACTGAGACACTAAATAGACCAATAAGCCAGGAAATTGGCTCTGTCATACGAAAACTACCAACAAAAAAAAAAAAAAAAAAGAAAAAAAAAAGCCCAGGACTGGATGATTTTCCAGCAGAATTCTATAAAACGTTTAAGGAGGAGAGGATACCAATCCTATTGAAAGTATTCCAGGTAATTGAGAAAGATGGAATTCTTCCCAAATCATTTATGAAGCTAACATCACACTGATACCCACACTGGGTAAAGACCCAACAAAAAAAGAAAATTGTAGGCCAATATCCTTTATGAACATAGATGCAAAAATCCTCAACTAGATTCTAGCAAAATGGATCCAAAAACACATCTCAAAAATCATCTATCATGACCAAGTAGGCTTCATCCCCAGGATACAGGGCTGGTTCAACATTCACAAGACCATAAATGTAATTAAATACATCAACAGATGTAGAAACAAGAACCACAGATTATCTCATTAGATGCAGAAAAAGCTTTTGATAAAATCCAGCATCCCTTCTTGATAAAAACCCTCAAATACCTAGGTATAGAAGGAACATACCTCAAAATAGTAAGTGCCATTTATGATAAACCCACAGCTAACATATTGCTAATGGACGGAAACTGGAAAAATTTCCCCTGAAAACTGGAACAAGACAAGGCTGCCCACTCTCACTCCTCTTTTTCAACATTGTGTTGGAAGTCCCAGCTAGGGCAATTAGACAAGAGAAGGAGATCAGGGGTATCCAAATAGGAAAAGATGATGATATGATCCTATACCTTGAAAATCCAAGAGAATCTGTCAAAATCCTGCTTGCACTCATAAAGGACTTTGGCAAAGTCTCAGGGCACAAAATAAATGTGCAAAAGACAGTTGCATTCTTATACACCAACAACTAGCAGGCAGAGACCCAAATTAAAAGCACAAGCCCCTTTACAATAGACACACACACACACACACACACACACACACACACACACACACACACGAAATACCTTGGCATCTTCCTAACCAGAGAAGTGAAAGACCTTTACAATGAGAACTACAAAACACTTCTCAAAGAAATCCAAGAAGATACAAACAAATGGAAAAGTATTCCATACTCATGGATAGGAAAAATCAACATTGTTAAGACGTCCATCCTACCAAAGGCAATCTACAGATTCAATGCAATACCCATTAAATTACCAACGTCATTTTTCTCAGACCTAGAAATGACAATACAGAAACTCATATGGAAACATAAACAACCACAAATAACCGCAAATAATCACACCTCCAGACTTCAAACTTTACTATAAGGCTACAGTTATCAAAACAGCCTGGTACTGGTACAAGAACAGGCATATAGACCAATGGAACAGGATAGAGATTTCGGAAGCAAAGCCTCAATTTCTCAACCAACTTATCTTTGGCAAAGCCTCCAACAACAACCACTGGGGAGAGAAGAACCTATTCTGTAAATGGTGCTGGGAAGACTGGCTGATCACATGCAGAAGATTGATCACATGCTATCACCATACACAAAAACTAACTCTAAATGGATCAAAGACCTAATAGTAAAACCCCATATTATAAGAATCGTAGAAAACGCAGGAGATACCCTTATGGAAACTGGAACTGGCATCCAATTCCTGATCAGAATCCTAAGTGCCCATACCATAAGAAATAAGATAAACAAGTGGGACCTCATGAAACTGATGAGCTTTGCAAAGCAAAAGAAACCATCAAGAGAGCAGGGAAACAGCCCACAAAATGGGTAAAACTATTTGCCAACTGTATATCTGACAAGGGCCTAACATCTGGGATCTACAAGGAACTCAAACATGCCAAAAGGAAGAAACAAACAGCCCCATAAAAAAGTGGGCTAAATACATAAATAGACACTTCTTAAAAGAAGATATATGGGCGCCAACAGACGCATGAAAAAGTGCTCAGCCTCACTAATCATCAGAGAAATGCAGATTAAAACCACATTGAGATACCACCTAACCCCTGTAAGAATGTCCATCATTAATAAAGCAAACAACAACAGAGGCTGGCGAGGATACGTAGAAAAAGGAATGCTTTTGCACGGTTGGTGGAAATGCAAACTAGTGCAACCTCTTTGAAAGACGGTGATTTCTGAAACAACTAGAAATTGACCTTCCATATGAGCCAGCAATCCCCCTATTGGGAATATACCCAGAGGAACTCAAGTCATTCTACCAAAAAGATACCCACACATGCATGCTTGTTGCAGCTCTATTCACAATAGCAAAAACATGGAACCAACCATGCTGCCCATCAAAACTGGACTGGATAAAAAAAAAGTGGTACATAACACATTGTAATATTACTCAGCCATAAAGAAGGACAAATATATGGACTTTGCAGCAACTTGGATTGATTTAGAGTTGATCATACTCAGTGATCTATTACCGAAACAAGGTCATAAGCAGACCTTGAACAATTATCATTATCATAATACTATAAGAAAGGGATTGGCAGTAGTGGGAAATTGTCATGGGGGGGTGGCAGTTGAGGAAAACTGCCAGGGAAGGGAGGGGCACACCTCATCAATAAGGGTAACTGAATAATTAACATTTGTTTCTAACCCTGAATTGTACCCCCCACATCTTTATAATTTAAAAAAAGGGGAAAAAAAGAGTTTGGATTTCAGCTCAGTTGAGATAAACGTTGTTTCTTGGTTTTAATTTATCTAACTACATGAGTACTAAAAATAATAAACAAATTATCTTACTAGATCATCACAATTTGACCTAAACTTCATTTTTGGTACTTAAATACTGAGAGACCTTAGTAAGATTATTTAACTTTCTTTTGCTTAAATTTGCTCATAAATTTGCTCATGTAAGTGGTTAACTCTGAGACAAAATAATGTTTTAGGATTGCAAGGCCAGCATCTTTGCCATCCTGGGGAACTCTGGATTTCTCATTCTACAGCAGCAATTTTTTTCTTCATTTTGCCCAAGTGTTGATCCATGATAATCATTTTATTGTTGATAAGGTTATTTCCATGACATCCTTTATTTTGAAAAAGCAATCTTTCATTTAACTCAAAATAACTTTTGGCAGCTTATGACCTACCCAAAGACACTCTATGACTATCTTTTTGAAGATGTCATCGAAGACTAGAGGAAATTGACTGCATCAGACATGAGGACCCAAGAGAGCAGAGTTTCACCACTGATGAGACGACAACTCCCTCAGTTTACTCCTGTATAATTGCTAATAATGTTCCTCTGCTCAGAGTGGTTGTTTTCTGGTCTTCGCACTCCAGCCGCAAAGCGTTATGTGGTTAGCTGCTGCTTCTTATTCTCTCCCTGAAAGTTACATATGCAAAAGAGAGGCACTCCTATTACTGGGAAGACAAGGAACTAGCTGTGTTTTCGAATGCCTGTGGTCTTGACTCTCATTTTTCACAAAAGCAAATGAAGATCTGAACTCTGAGGCCTGTGGGGGATGCACTTGGGTTTCATTAGGGCTGATGTACGAAGGCATCCAATCTGTCTCTTTTATAAAGATGTGCAGTCCATCACAGGGCAATGGCATTAATGAGCTTTCCAAACAACCAGGATCACACTTTTTAATAAGGATTGGAAAATGAGACCTGCAGTTTCCTGCCTGTCAGAGGGAATAAGGAATGTGAGAGATATACAAAGGCCTGTCTCATGTAAATTGGTGCTTGCCTTTCCAAATGACATTTTGCTAGCAAAGTTTACAGAGATGCCTTAACAGGTACTGAAGAGAGGTGTATGGTCTGCTGGTGTGCTGCAAGAAATCATAAAAATTCTGAACATGGGGTGGGTTAAGTGAAAGGTGCTATTGCATTGTTTTGCCTTTCCACAGGCCCCTTTATTCCCATAATAAACCATGATTTTGACGGCAGGAATGCTGCCAACATTTCAGACATTCTATAGAATCTGCCTACTACATATTGGAATGAACCAGAGTTGATTAACCTGATAACTAATTATCAATAGAATGAAGCTTGAAAGATACAAGAATGTGTGTGGAGGCATCCAGCAGTTGAGGTCATTTGTCCATATGAAAAATAATAGGTCAGAGGGAATCACATTGCTCTGACCCAATTTCACTCTCATTCTGAAGACAGAGTTTTGATCTTCGTTCTTAAAAAATACTTTGGGCAAACTGTGCTTGAGAAATGTGATTTGGATGCCTAATGTCTCATACTGTGAGTATAAGTTGTTCAATCTGAAACAAACCTAGCATCGAATTCTTTTAGAGAGCAGTAACTAGCATTACGTCCACTTACTGATGATCAAAATATGGTCTTTGGAACACAAAAAGATCTTAATGCTTCTGGGTTAACTAACCAGTCTCAATTACTGATGTGTATTATACTTTAAGATTCGTTTTAGGATTAGGAGTAAAAAGCTGCTATGTTTTTCTCTTCTATGCTGGGGAACATGAAAGACAAAAAAAAAATGAGCACAGTATTTTTAGTAGGCTAAATATAAAATACTTTATACGATAAAATGTTAAGCTAACCATCTCGTTTCTTTATAGCTGAGCATGATTTAAAGAAAGGATATGTGATAATATTTTTGTATAGGAGGGTGCTGAATCCCTCAATAGACTTACGCTCATTTTGATTGCTTTATTGATAAGAAAGAAGGACTTGTGAATGTATATTTTATGAGTGGTGCACTTATTAAGCACAGACTGTACATAATGCATTAGGCTTTATGTAAATTGCATTGAATTTATCATTCTTTTACAGTATATTGAAATGTTTAAAATATTTTACTGCATCTATTATAACTTCTTTGTAGCTGGGGTGTTACTCCATGGTCATAGTGCTTTCGCATTTTATATCAACTTGTAAGATGCTATGTGAAAGGAAAAAAAAAGTCACCCCAGCATGCACAATCAATAATCAATGCCGGTAGTCTCTCTCCTTTTTCCATTTTATTTCTTGAATAATACTCCCTTTTTCTGGTGATCTTCTAGTCATTCAAGTTCACTGTGAAGAAAGTAGAATGATTGTAGATTAATAGGGGAAATAAACAGCTCTAAAAATAGTTGGTAGAGGTAGAGTCAAAGGTCTGTTAGACAAAAGTGTTATCAAGCTTGCTAGCATGTCACGATCTCCAGCAACGTGAAGCACACTTCTGATTGTTCTTTGTACAAACAAACTCTTTCAGGCAGCTGGAGTTGGCTTCTACAATCAGCCTTAAAAAGGAGACCTTTGTGGAAATTAAGCACCGGCCACCTGTTTTCTCTTAATCATTGCCTGTATATTAGCTAATACACGAGCTCTAAATTTGTTTTAAGTTTATTCTTAAGGATGAATCCTTTGGAGATATTTTTTAGAGTTTCAAAAACTTCTAATTAAAATGGCCCATATACTCTTAAACCTGGTATAGCTTTTGTTGGGTTTTAGCATTCAACTGGCTACGCGGCATGAATAAGCCATATCCTTTAATGCTGAAATAATCTAAATGGAATAATATGATTTATCCTCCCAATTCAAATTCCCAGCTGTTTGGAGGTTTATCACGGTATAGAGTATTAGAGCCTCCATTTGGATTAAGTTTGCATAACTAGCATGTGCAAAGCTTCCCTAATTTTTTTCCTGGCTTTGCTATTTATGGAGAAGTACATTGTATAGGAAAAAAGTTTAAAACAATCCAAATTACACTATAAATTTGGACTGGGACTTCCAGCATCAGCTATTCACTGAATCAAGCAATGTGAAGGCCATCTTAGAATTACACTTTTCTGACTGATTGGTCCTTAAGGTTTCAAAACACCATAAAATATCATATTACTCCAATATGGTGTCTATTGTATGCAATATAATACTGAGAAAGAGATGTATAAAAAACGATGGACCTGACTGCTCATTCACCTGTCCCTCTTTTCTACTTTCCTTTATTGCAAATCCTGACCAAATCTGGTATTGCGTCTTCCCATGCACAGAAAGATTTGATCTGCAGAGGAGATGTACCACCACCGAGAAAGAAAAAAATGCCAGTCATTTCCATACCTTTGATTTTTTTCTAGATCATTCTAATAAGTCCCACTGTGATAGGTTATCAGAGTGCTTATAGGTCTGCCTATTCTTAGCACATTTCTAATGTTTTAAATTCCAGGGAGGCCCAGCTCACGTGTCCTGCTTACCACTACACAGTCACTGGTGGCACATGTAGGCACTTAAAAATATTTGTGGAAATGTATGAATGAATGAATGAATGAGTGATGTAGCTGGGTTTTTTTTTTCTGTGCTTGCTCTACTCAGGGTAATTGTGTAAGACAGACATCTCTGTTCCAGTTACTATGACTGCGCTACAAACCTAAATCTTAGTGGTTTAAAACATTCATTTTGCTGACATCACAAGAATCAACACTCCAGGTAGGGATTCGTGCGAATACTGCATTTTCTTGTTACTCATCAAGGCAGTTCATGGTTGGATGCTGAAATCTTCCGAAGACTTCTGACTCACCTGTCCGGAGGTTTGACTGGGAAGACTCACATGACTGAGAGTTAAAACAGGTGGGGCTCCTTGGGCATCTCTATCAAAATGGTCTCTGCTACATCAAAACTTCATTATTACTAGACTGCTTATAGAGTGGCTCTGAGCTTCAAAGGTGTGCATCTCCAGAAAAAGATTGAAGCTGAACTGTCTTTTGTAGAGTTGCCTTGGAAGTCATGTAGCATAATTTAAATTCTGTACAGCACTACATAAAGTGTCATTTGAATTCTGCACAGCATTTAAATGCTGCACTCTATTGATAAAGGTAGTCACAAAGGTTCATCCAAGATAAAGGTAACACAAAGATCCCACCTGTCAATAGAGGAGCATGACATCACGTTATAAGCAGGGCCACATATAGGTAAGCCATCCTTGAAAAAACACAATCTGTCACAATTCTTAATCTCATGTTATTATTTTACTTGGAGAGCACAGGAGAATTCTTAGCGATTCACAGATTCCTCCTTTTTTTCTAGACATAAAAAGTCATAAAAGTTTAAGTGAATAATAATCTTATTTTCACAAGATCATTTTGAATACTGGCCAATGTGAATTTCTCATTTTATGCTTCCAGAGAGATGCGAGATCATTTACATTTTATTAAACCCCCTACATTTTAGCTATTGATTTCTGGTAAATCTTAGCTTTTAGAAAAATGAAAATAAGGTAGAAGCATTCATATTCATATTTTCTTTTCTAACAACATAGTGCATAAGAACATGAAATGGAATGTTGCCTAAATCAAGGGTCTCCAGTCCTCCCCCCACCCCCCGCCACTGACTGATACCCATCCTGGCTGTTAGGAACCTGGTCCGCATGGCAGGAGGTGAGCAGCGGGTGGGTGTCAGATCAGTGGCTGCTTTAGATTTTCATAGGAACCTGAACCTTATTGTGAACTGCAGCATGCGAGGAATCTAGGTTGCACGCTCCTTATGAGAATTGAATACCTGATGATTTCCCCCTCATTGGCCCATGGAAAAATTGTCTTCCCCAAAACTGATCCCTGATGCCAAAAATGTTGGGAACTGCTGGTCTAAAGAACATAAAAGTTTGATAGATCCAAAACCATCTTCTGTTATATTATTAGCCAAGTTCTAGTCCAATTCTTTGAAATATGTTATAGCACTGTGATAGTATGCATTGTTATTATACCCTTGGGCTTCAACACATTTCAAATTTTGCTCTACAGATAGTGTCTCTGGTCAGAAGAAACAACCTTCTTTGCCAGTTATAGGGTCTAGAATAACATCTGTCAAATCATATTTAAAAGAAATGTTTGTTGAATTTGTGTGCTGCTCATACCAATGAATGTGCTAGCTTATAGTGGCAGAGTTCACTGACGCCGACTGTAGTAAAATTAGAAAAGAATTTTTCAAGACTGCCTATTGATTGTTAGTTTTTACAATTAGAAGGACAGTTTTAAACTAATTGAGTTTCCATATTTGAAATATAAAGTATAAAAAAATCTTCAATTTGAATTTTAAGTAAGAAACTCTAATGAGAATGCAAGAATACTCACACGATGGCAGAGAGTATTAAAGAAAGAGAGAGGGTTAAGTTCCTACCAAACTGCAAACTCACAACCTATTTTTCTAACCATTAATTTTTACTCTACTTATATCAGTTTTGTGACAGGAGATACATAAAAACTGCTTTTAACTACAATTGTTTAAACTTTAATGTGCATTCAAATAACCCGGGCGATCTTGCTAAAATACAGATTCTGATTCAGCAAGTCTGAGATCTGAGCGTCTTCTAACATTCCAACAGTCTCAGATGATGATGTCAGTGCTGCCCGTCCAAGGACCACATTTCATGTAGCAATGCTTTCCACAGCAGGAGAATCAATATTTGGATTCAGACCCAAAATGAGCACTGATCACCAAGAAGTTAGCGTTCACTGAAGCAGCCAAACCAATGAAGAAACGTTAAGACAGCCTGGCTAAGAAAAGAGACACTTGTCTTTTTTCTTCTCCCTTCTGTCTCATCCATCTCTGGAGGAGTTAGTCTTAAAAGGGGGCTGGGAAGAGGTGACTCAAAGATCTTTGTCTTACCAAGGAGTTAGGGTCCCAGTTAGGGTCTGTAACTGTGGCAAATGGGTGGCAGCACACAAAACCCGGGTGGAACTTGACTTCATTAAACTTGTTCAGCCTCTCTAATCATCAAAGAAATGCAAATTAAGACCACACTGAGATACCACCTAACTCCAGTCAGCATGGCCATCATCAACAACACAAAAAGCAACAGATGCTGGAGAGGATGTGGCGAAAAGGAAACACTTTTACACTGTTGGTGGGAGTGTAAACTAGTACAACCTCTGTGGGAAACAGTGTGGCGATTTCCAAAAGATCTAAAAATCAAACTTTCATACCACCCAGCAATACTCCTTCTGGGAATATACCGGGAGGAACTAAAATCACTCTATAAAAAAGATACTTGCACACGCATGTTTATTGCAGCATTATTCACAGTAGCAAAAACGTGGAACCAATCGTGCTGCCCCTGGAAAGTGGACTGGATAAAGAAAATGTGGAACGTTTACACGGTGGAATATTATGCAGCCATAAAGAAAAACAAAATTATGAACTTTGCAGCAACCTGGATGGAATTAGAGTCTATACTACTCAGTGATTTATCACAGAAACGAAGATCTGAGTACCACATGTGCTTACTCATAAGCGGACCCTGAACATTTATCATAATACCATAAGAAAAGGGATTGGCAGTCGAGGGATACTGTCAGGGAAGAAAGGGCACTTAACATCAATAAAGATGCCCACACTTTACCTGCATGATGACCATGTATGTACTTAAACCTGAATTGTACCCCAGTACCCCACATTTTTAAAATAAAAAAACTTTTAAGTACCGAAAGTGATAGAATTAACATCAAAGAATAGGAAGATTATACGGAATATAACTGAAAGCAATGATTGGAGGAAAAAAGTTATTTCATATTCTCAATATTAAGATTATTCATCAAAGTTGTTGTGTATATATAACACTTGCTTTGGGAAAATTTTTCAGCTGCATTTCAAAGTTTGTATAAAAATGAAATAAAATCATCTATAAAATTATTTTTTAAATGTTACCAAAAAGCTGTAGGTATCAATATAACAAAAGATTAAAAATATCTCCATGAGAACAAAACACACTCGCATGCACACGCACGTAAGCAATTTTTATAGTTGAGCCAAGACACTGTTTTTATGATCAGCATCACTTATCATCCACTCCAGATTGGTCACTTTATTTATAATGTGTTTACTTTCTTGAATGCTAACTTGTTCAGCCTGCAAGTTATTGGGAGATGTGGTAAAATCTAGGTAATAGAAACCCTACATTGTTAGGCTGATTAACTCTAAAGAGAAAAGTTATTTTGTAATACTGCGTAGGCAATAGGATTGGATGATTCTGTAGATGCATAAATTGAATTACAATTATTGCCAAAGGCAAGTGGCGCCATTAGAAAGCACATCAAAAAAGTAACCAAACCAGACACACTGCCCGCGTTTTTAATGGGTGTCTCAATTGTCCGTGAAGATGTTGCTGATAAATAATTTGGTGAGACTCTTTTTCTGCTGTGCTTCGGAAAAGAAAACTATTATAACGATGCATATTCCATTCATTTAGAAAACAATGCATATTTTTGGAGGTAAGTGAGTCGGTACAGGAGGAGGTGTGAATAAGCATGTGTGCGTGTGTGTGCGTGCCTGTGCTATGTTGTGCTTGTCTTCTTGTTATGCAAGATAGAATATTTGACCATCAGTTTTCAGTTCAAAACTTCCTCATGGAGAAGCTTCTCTCTTATAATTCTGACATTTTAAGTCTTCACATATGAGCAAGAGGGAAGGTAACTACATTTGTTAAAATGAATCTACTGCCCTTGTACTCAGCTGGTTTCACCTCTGCCTTGAGTCTTTTCTGCTCACTTAAGCATAAAATGATCTATTTCTCCATCATTTAAACTCAGTCCTTTATCTATATAACTTGTCATTTAAACACAGCTTCGTATCAGTAATTATTATTCTTTGTGTTGCTTTTCCAAATAGCTCTTGCAGGGCAAGCCATTTGTCATTTGGGGGTATCTCAGTGCATTTTCTATGGCGCTCAGCATACAGTGAGTTTTTAACAATAATCACTGTTGGGCTCTGAGTATGTGTTATAACTGCTATATTATTCACATTTAATACCTTAATTACTTCTCCATTTTCTAGGTAAGGAAACTGAGGCTCAGAGAGGTTAAATAACTTGCTAACCTCATCCATTTTGTTAGAATTTAGGTCTGACTAAAAGTTTTATCCCTGTGATCTCTAGCTTTTCTTGTGCCCACACTGAGTGTTATTTAGTAAGTTAGGAGACTAGATTCAAGGTCCAGGTCTGCCTCTAAATAGCTTCTATTTTTGCATTAGCCACTTTATTGCTGTCAACTTTAGTTTTCCTTACTCTAAGACAAACCCAAATCCACAGATGTGCGTCCATGAGAAATAGCATTTACCGAACATCTTCTATGTACCACAATCTATACTAGTCAACTGCTTACGTATATTCATCTCACTAAATTCACCAATGCCCCTGAAAAGCATATATTATTATTGTTGCTATTATTATTATAGATTCAGGGAGTACATGTGCAGATTTTTTACATGGATAAATAGTACAATGGTTTGGTTCAGGCTTCTTGTGTACCCATCACCCAAATAGTAAACAATAGATCATTTTTCAGCCCTCATCCTTATCCCATTCTCCCCCTCTTTGGAGTCCTTCGTGTCTGTTATTTTTTTATAAAAGCATATATCATTATACTTGTTTTGTAGTTGATGTGAGATTTAAAGAAGTAAATTGCCCAGGTATTTAGTCTGAAAACGATGGTGTCTGGATTTGAACCTAGGTGTGTCTGGTCCTAAAATCATTGTCTTTCAACACCTCCATGCAAACAACCAGAGGAAATGTTGCTGTTGTGTTAATGTGGATGTAGACAATTTCCTATTGAGGGAGCAAGGATGAAGTTTCCTGATCCTTATATTTCATACATCTTGATAGGACTCAGATCAATCTCACTTTTAAAAATAGTCTTCCTGTGGAAATGTGTCGTTTAAGGTAGGAGGTAATCATGTTAGAGTGGCTGTAATTAAAAAAAAGATGCAAATTTACCATTATATCTGTCTTTGCATGCAACAGTAATTTTTATCACCTTTGGAATTTAGCGAAGAAGTATAGATGATATTCACATATCTACTTCAGGCAAATATTAGGTGAATGCCTTTGGTGTTATTAACGATACTTACTTTTCCAGTTTACAACAAATATTAATAGGTATCTCTAATGTGTTAACCTGCTTATTCCCTCCCAAAGACATGTAGTAAAGAAATCAAGCTTTGACTCTATAAGTAGCCCCTTCACTTGCCCTCTAAATCTAACTTTTTATTTTAACTGCAAGATATTTGTATAGCAACTAATTAATCAGGGATAGATTTAGACATTGTTATCATTTGTCTATTTTGCTCACTCCAATCTGACATGTGACCAGCTTTTTTTTTTTTCCTATTTCATTTTAGGATATTACATCTGAATTCAGGGTAGTCAGCTGCATGGATGCTGCTGTTAAAATAGTGTGGACTCAGAAAACCAATTTCCTGTTTAGGAGGAAAGAATTAACAAAACCATAACTATCTCTCAGGGTGTGTCCCAGTGCAATTTTCACCTTGAATTAAACCTTTAAGTCAAAATCTGTAAGCAATGCCAGAAACTTTTTGGCTTGATAATATGCAGCAGTTAAAATTATTTTCTCTTTTTTAAAAAGTAAATTCACAAATCCATGAATTACCAGGAATCCTACCTTAACAAACAATTAGTATTGTTTGCCTTTAGGTGAATCTGCTTTATTTAGTTGATTCTAAAGACATAAATACAAAGGAGTTTTCTCTATTACATGAAGGTCACCCTAGCTGCTAATCTAACTTCATTGAAAAGGTCTTTTGTGCCACTGATAAATAAGAAATATACTTTGGTTTCTCCCCAGGTCCTGACAGCAATTTTTTCCTCAAGGTGGTATTAAACATGTACAGGGAAGAAGAGAAGCAAAACTCCTTTACACTGTGCAATCTAAATACCTTTTCTACTATATTTCCCTAATGAATATATAGCCCAAGAATCTATTCAGATACAGCAGAGTAGGAGAAATAATATGAGTAGTATGAAGTTCTTAAGGACCACTAAGACTCCTGGCAAGCCAGAACTTGAGTTCCTCTGCCAAGCATGTTAAAGAAAATACATTCAGTACCCGCAAGTGAATTCTTAGCTGCCATAGTAGTTAAAGCTGGAAAATGCCAAGAGTGTGAACTCTTCTCAGTCCAAGCATCCAAAGTCTGCTTAAGTCAAGCCTAACCACGAGCAATACTTTGCCCATAATTTGTCTGTTGTGAAGTCGTTTCAGTGGATTTTTATGCAAGCTTAAACAAGCTCTTTTCTTCTCTACTGATTCCAGTTAGATGTATTTGACTAATAGAACATGTCAGCACTGATTGGTCTCACCTTACCTGTATATTAAGGTAGGATTCGAGGACATGAAATTTGGATATCACTTAGTAGATGGAGTTTATAATCTTCTGGCAATCTATTTCCTAACTTGATACAACCTAGTTTCCTATAGATAAAGTTGTACATTTCTTATTCATTCTCAAAAGCATGGGATTTGATCTTCACCAAGGGTTAATCTTAGTAAACAATGTCCAAACTAAAGTTACCTAAGGGAGGAAGACATACCTTGAAGTACTACAACTCATCCTATAAAAAGGGCTCTTGGCAATTTCATTGATTTTATTTGACTGAGCATGATTTTGAGACATTAAAAAGTAAATGAATATTTCACTCCTTTTACACACTCTAAGACATCTAAAAAGGATAAGGATATTTAGGGATTATAGTATGTAAAATAATATGCATTCTGTTGTCACAGTTGAATACTTTTGTACATTTTTATTCTGCTGCCTTTGCCAAAAACACATAAACAATCAAATTATATCTTTTTGCTTTCCATTTTTTCCTCTCTCTTTTTAGTCTTATAAGAAGTTAGGTAGCACTAGTAAGCGCACTCTGTTTATTGCATTCTAGGGGGCACAATTTTAAATGTGGTCAATAGGTTTCCTGTTGTGTTAGGTTAACAGACCCTTTTCACTGATTATTCCAGAAAACACATCTCTCCAAGGAAGTTCCTGGCTCATTAAGATAGTAAAAGACCAAAAAAGTGGTAACTGCATGGGCAAAAAAGTTACATTTAAGATTCACATTCCAATTTTTAGATCCAAGACAGTATCCTGAACAACCATTGCTGGACCAAAGTTTTTCCGGAGACTTGGGCTCCAGCAGAGGGGAGAAAAGGCTTTCTTCTTTGGTGTGAGAGTTGACCATGGTCACTGCTTGCAATTTTAAAAAATTTGGATGTATTTTTATTTTTTAGAGATGGCATCTTGCTACGTTGCCCAGTCTGGCCTGGAACTCCTCGACTCAAGCAATTCTCCCACCTCATGCTCTGGAGTAGCTGGAACTAGAGGCACGTACAGTTGTACCTAGCTGAATTCAACTAATTGTATGATCCTAATTCATTGTTATAGAATCAGTAACTTTTTAGGATGTTAATTGCTAAACACTCAGTATGTCTCAGGTATGAAATCATTGATTACAAACATTGTCTTATTTGAACCTCTCAATCTGCCTCAGAGTGAAATTTAAAACACTTGTTAGAGGCTATCCATCAGCAAGTGACCTCCCTTAACTGTCACTCTTGAAAGTCTACTTTCTGTCTCTTTTAAAAAAAATTTGGAATGCTTCATAAATCTGTGTGCCATCCTTGTATGAGGAACATGCTAATTTTTACTGTATCATTCCAATTTTAGCATATATGTTGTTGAAATGAGCACAAAAGTCTACATTCTTAGCTGGTTTACATGCAATTACTTGCAATTCTTGGTCTGGGATCCCAGTGCAAAGTTATCTCAGTTTATAAACACACACACACACACACACACACACACACACACACACACACACATTTCCCAAGGCAAACAGGTAGCGTCAGAGCAGGTTGGTCAGGGGCAGTTTCTGTGTTAGCCATGTGAAGGCCCCAAGATCTTAGCAAAGAAGACTGTTTATTTTTCTATTTATTAATTGATTCATTCCTTCATTCAGCAAATATTGAGTGTCTTCTATGTGCTACACGCTGTTCTAGACACTACAGATAGAGTGACCAAAGATAAAGTACCTACATTCTAGTAAGGGGCACAAACAATAAGTAAAAACAAATATTATAACTTCAGGTTATATCCCACCTAGAGAGCAGAGAGCAGGGATAGAGTGTGACACCTGTTTTTGTGGCATGGGCAAAGACAACCCCTACGCCCCACTGGAAGAGGTGGCATTGAGTAGCTGTGGACAAAATGAAGGAGGCAGCCATCTGAATAAATGGGAAAAGGACATTGTAGGCATAAATGACATCAATTATAAAGGTGTAGAAAAAGAGCTTGTTTTGTGTGTTTGAGGACAAGCAAAAGGCAAGGATGGCTGGAGAGCAGTGGCTAATGCGTGAAAACTAGAGAGTATGCTACAGCACAGATAGTAAGGAGAATCTCCAGGAGAAATTATGTGGCTTGAACTATGGTGGTAGTCATGGATGCAATACTAAGTGGTTTAGATTTAGAAAACATTTTTAAAGCAGAGTTCAAAGACCTTAAAAAGTAAGAGGGCAGAAAATGGAACAATGGTGCCATTAACTGAGATAAGAAAGACTATGGATGAGGCTCTTTTGTTTTGTTTCCAGAACATCTAAGGCCTAGTTTTAACCATGCTAAGTTTAAGAAGCTTATCTGATATCAAAGTGGAGATGCCAAGAAGGTATTGGCTATTTGTGTCTGGAGCTCTGGAGGAAGATTGGGGCTGAGGCTATAAATTTAAGAGTCATCGGCCTATTAATGCTACGTAGCACCTTGTGATTGGATGTGATCATCCTGCAAGGCAATGTGAGAAAGAAAGAAGAGGTCTGGGAACTGTGACAAGACATGCTGACCAGATGACTGGAAGAAGAGGAGAAACCATGAAGAAAATTTTACATTGGGAGGTTTAATGTCTAAGCATTCCAGGGAACATTCAGATAATGTAGTGCTTCAGAAAACTATTTAACCTACAGTCTGAACTTTAAACTATTATGGATGGAGGGAAATAATTCTCCCAATTAAAGCAATTATAGAAGAAAGAAACTTTCCAAAACAGATGGGATAAATGCCAGATGAAAGTGCAAAGTCGAAAACAACCTCCCCTCCTCACTTTCTTCAAACTAAAGATTTAGACTTGATTTTTCCCATATCACATGATTGAAAATTAATTCCAGAAAAATATTATTTGGCACATGTATGGATAAGAATTTCTAAGCTAAATCATAAGAAAACTGAATATATTTTAAAATTCTTACTTTGAATTCAGTCATTCTTAGTGAATCCTTCGTATTGCTTTTTTATTTTTTAGTATCAAAGTAAAATAATTCCTTCAAGGCATTGCAATTGATTGAATTCTAAATCCTATTTCTGATGTTCACAATAGGCAAAGGCAGTCAACTTGTTCCTTTTACAGGATGATGTCTGAATGGGGATTTTTCTTCTATGGGTATACTAAACATTGTAAGTCCTTCAAGCAAATTGTCTAAAGAGTCATCTCCCTTTGTCAGGTCTTTCAATAAGGTTGCTTTAAGAACAGAAAAAAAGAACATTTGAAAAATATAAAAGAAACCATGTAGTTACATTAGGTGGAGTTATTTTCTTACCACTGAGTTTGTCCTTCATTTATCTAAGAGTTGTTTACAAGGGTTGAGAAAGCTGACATAGCTCTATGTTCTTTAATTTTTTATGAACTGGTGAAATCAAACAAGAAGGTACACAGCATGGGGAGTGGTAAACAACCATTGCTTTGTTATCACAGTTCATAAAATTACAGAATTTCTCAAGAGGTTTGCATTATTGTTTGGTACAGAACATTTTGCCATTAATTAAGAAACAGATTCACTTACACAGATTCAGTAAGCACATTTTAATTATTTCCCCAACATCATCTAGAAACAAATGAATAAGAAGGTAATAACATTTCTCCTACTCACTTTGAATTCATTTCAAAGATGTTTCAGTCCACACATATTTTGGCCCACATTGTATACACTAGCCTTGTTTTGGTTATCCCACTGTGGTCAGTAGATTCTTACCAACTAAATTTGTTGCTGCCTAGTGTAATGTTCTATAGGGATGCATAGTTGCCTTTGGAAGCCAAAGGGAGAGATCCTGTTAAAATTTAGGTCATTTGCTGGGCTCGGTGGCTCAGCCTGTAATCTCGCACTTTGGGAGGCTGAGGTGAGTGGATTGCCTGAGCCCGCGGGTTTGAGACCCTTCCCAGCAACTTGGTGAGACCTCATCTCTACAATAAATCAAAAAATCAGCCGGGCGTGGTAGCGCCTGCCTGTAGTTCCAGTTACTTGGAAGGCTGAGGTGGAAGGATCGCCGGAGCCCAGCAGGTCGAGGCTGTGGTGGCCGGGAGCGGCCACTGCACTCCAGTCTGGGTGACAGAGTGAGACTACAACTCAAAAAAAAAAATATATATATATATAGCTATAGCTCATCTTCATTCTTGAGGATGATCAATGAGTTTGACATCTTCTCAGGATCTCCTGACACCATCATCTGTCTTGGGATTTGATTCCAAGGAATTCACACAAACTAAAAGACTACAAAGCTATTGTGGGAGTCTCTTTAAAACTTGGGGTGCTAGGTTTGATATCCTGGAGGTACTTTTCAGACTGCCACATCTTTGATTTCTTGGAGATTCCCACTCATGTATTTGTCACATAACACTTTCTGTTCTATAAATATTGAAAGATCAGACTAAGCATTATTAGTGTTTCAGAGGATGACACTGGTGAGAAAAACACACGTACACAGACCTCATTGGATATTGTGTCCATAGTTAGCTAATGACTACCTTTCTCAATTTTGTTTTACATTAGGGAGTTTCATTGCTTAAGATAATGCTAACTGCTGAAGTAGATCAACTAAAAAAAAAAGCTCAACTACTTAATAAAGCAGATGCTTATTTCTCTCACAAAAAAACCCAAATTGGATGTTTTTAACTGGCCCACAGCCTTCCTTATTTATTTATTTATTTAAATTGAGAAAGCAAGATTTATTGAGAGGACAGAAAAGCTCCCACAGCAGGAGGGGATTGGAAGGGATTGCCCATCTGGGGCCAAAAACCAGGTGCTTTTATAGCCCCAAGTCCAAGTCGATTGGCTAGCACTAGTTGTGAGCTGTAGCAGTTGTGATTGGCCAGTATTAAAGTAGGGGCCTAATGGTGAGCTGATTGGTTGATTTTCGATCCCAGCAGTGAGTACTTAAGCCCTAGATTGAGCGGCTCCCAGGAAGCTTGTTTACCAAGAGGCCTGCCAGGAGTTTGCTACATTGTTACAAGAGGACCCTCCTATCTTTCTGCCTAGCCTTTTTCTAGCTATCTCCTGTCTCATTCCCCCCTCTGGAGTAGTAACTCTAACTGCCATTAGGGAGTAAGGACAATGACTGCTCTGGCTACTTCCTGCTGATTATGGGCATTATATGTGGATGGCAGCTAGGGATCCTCCGGAGGGTGATATAAAGGTCCTTGACAAAAAAAAAGCTTCCATACGATGTTCTATCTGCATCACCATTTGGAGTTTGATGGCCTCTAGGCAAGAAGAAACAAACTTTGCAAGAAGGCTAACTATATACATGGACCAAACACAAGCAATACAACAAAAGGAGCTATTAAGGGAAAAACCCATGTCCATAAACTGTAAATCCCTAGAGAGGATAAAAAAGATTGTAATCAACTGGGTCCTGAAACTGTCTGTTTTTGTAAAGAGTCAGTGATTTTATTATTGTTTCACAACCTGTAAAGTCTTTTATTTGGGAGGAAGTATTAACATGGAAACGAGTTTCATTTAATAGTGCGCGTGTTTCTTCACATTTCGCCAGCTGCTGTGAGCATACCCAGTGTTTGAATAATTACTCTGTTGAATCACCTGTTTAGCTATGTACGTGATGGAGGGTGCTTATAAGAAGTAGGACTAAGCCGGGCTTGGTGGCTCAGCCTATGATCCCGCGCCTTGGGAGGTTGAGGCGAGTGGATTGCCTGAGCCCGCGGGTTCGAGACCCGCCTGGGCAACTTGGTGAGACCTCATCTCTACAATAAATAAAAAAAACCAGCCGGGCTCGGTGCTCAGCCTGTCATCCCGTGCCTTGGGAGGCTGAGGTGAGTGAAATGCCTGAGCCCGCGGGTTTGAGACCCGCCTGGGCAACTTGGTGAGACCTCATCTCTACAATAAATTAAAAATTAGCCGGGCGTAGTTGCGTGCGTCTATAATTTCAGCTACTTGGAAGGCTGAGGCGGAAGGATCACTGGAGCCCAGCAGGTCGAGGCTGCTGTGGCCGGGAGTTTCCACTGCACTCCAGTCTGGGTGACAGAGTGAGACTCCAACTCAAAAAACAAAAAAACCCAGCTGGGCATGGTAGCACATGCCTGTAGTTCCAGCTACTTGGAAGGCTGAGGCGAAAGGATCGCCAGGGCCCAGCAGGTCAAGGCTGCGGTGACTGGGAGTGGCCACTGCACTCCAGTCTGGGCAATGGAGTGAGACTCCAACTCAAAAAAAAAAAAAAAAAGGAAGTAGGACTAATGATACCAAGAACAGGAAGCAAGATAGAGTGGGCATTTTGCTTGTTCTTGTGAGGGAGACTTCTAGGGAAGAAAAAAAAATCCCTGGATCCTCAGGATTAAGGGATTCTTGACAGAGACATCTAACGGTACAAATCAAGATGAAAACAAAGGCAGCAAGTATAGGTAGAACCATCAGGAGGAAATCTACAGGCAGTAAGTAGTGGCACTTACCTTTTATAATCTTTATGCTCTTCTGGGTCAGCTGAGGCAACTTCTTCTAGACTCCGTGCTTTCACTTCTTCAGGTGAGCCCCATGTTCAGTGCCAAAACTGATGTGGATTTTTCAGGTCACACTGGGTTTCGAGAGTGTGTCAGCTCAATGGGTTGGCCAGGCAAGCCCCAGAGAGGGCCGTCGAGGGGCTGGTAAGCCTAGCCCCAGAAGTGTTGGCTCTAATGGGCTGGCAATCCAGGCCCTGGGAGTGTTGCTGGTTCAGTGGGCTGTCAAGCCTAGCCCCTGGGGTGTCTCGGTTTCAGAGTCTCACCTTCTTCCAGCAGCTCTCCTGGTTCAACTGGCTCCATCAGCTGACAAGCCAGCCTCTGGGGTGCATGGCTCTTTGGCTCTGACGATCTTTTGCAGCTTTTCGGGTCACAGCTCTTCAGGTCGAGGCTCTTGTCTCATGCCCAGGAGGAATGAGGGACACGGACAGCCAGAAAGTGAGAAAGCAGGATTTGTTGAGAAGACAGAAAAGTTCCCACAGTGGGAGGAGACCCGAAAGGATTGCCACCATATTTAAAAACTCAACCTCGTTCCATCTTAGGGGCTGTGTTCTTGTTTAAATCAATGGATTCTCTTTTGAATTTTGTTCATAGATAGGCAAGGAGAAGCTGAAAGAGGCTCACTCCTTCGTCAATTCAGTTGGGATATGTTACATATTACTTCTGCTGACATTGGCTAAAAACCAGTCATAGCCGGGCTCGGTGGCTCAGCCTGTAATCCCGCGCCTTTGGGAGGCTGAGGTGAGTGGATTGCCTGAGCCCGTGGGTTCGAGACCCGCCTGGGCAAGCGAGACCTCATCTCTACAATAAATCAAAAAATTAGCCGGGCGT